>JAPYYJ010000388.1:0-17568 GCA_028533885.1 Nasua narica
GACGCGCGGCGGGCGCGGGCCGGCGCCGCGGGATGGCCGGCCAAACCGACCCCGTGGGCCTCGGGGACCCCGCCGCCGGGAGCCATTGGGCCGCGGAGGGGATCTGGCTGAAGCAGAGAGTGGATTCGATCCAAGGGAGGGGATCCGTGGACAGACACCGGCCCGAGGGATGGCCGAAGGGCTGTTCCCCGAGCGGGCAGCCTGAAGGCAGCCCAGGCCTGGAAAGATCCTGTTCTTCAACACATGTTGGGTTTGTGGTCTGAGGACTGGAGTTGTGTCCTCTCTCTTTGCATGGACCAAGTGGGAAGACTTCAGGGAAGCTTGGCCCATTCCCCTGTCCCCTGTCAGGGTCCCACCTCCTTCCCTTTTCCCCGGGAAAAGTCGTGAGTGTGGGTTTCTTGGCTTCCCCACGGCACCTTTTTCTGGCTGGGTTGAGGGATCCGTGGACTCGAAAGAAGTCAGGCTCTCCCTGGACAGGAGTCCCTGGGGTCAGCGAAGGGGAGGACCGGAGCACCTGGCAGGTCCACTGGCGTGGCCTGGGTTCTAGCTCCCCCTGGTGGCGGCAAGTCCCATGGCCCCTCCCAGGAGGTCTCGAGTTCCCCCTGGGCCTGCTACCGGGCCAGAGGCGAGGGGAAGGTCCTGGGGAAGAGATGAGTGGCTTTGGAGGGCAAAGAGGAGGGCCGGGCTTCCCAGAGGAACCGGATCTTTCCACAATCATGGTAGACATACCCAACACCTACCAAAGTTTCTTTATGGCCCTTTGTTATTGTTTTTATATTTAATATGCTTTTAAATTTTCCTTAGAGATCACTAATGACAAATGAAAGAAAATAAATATTTTCTCATTGTTAGTAGCCCTTAAAATCTAATCTACATACTTGTCAGACACTTTCACATTTATTTGGCTTTGTATTTTATTTGCACACAATGCTATTATATATATCAATTTAAACAAATTAATAAAGTGTTTAAAGACACTCTTTTAACTTAGACATATAGAGGTTTCTCTACTGAGTGTTGACTACAGAAGAAAAATTCTATCACCTTTTATTCTTCAAACATTAAAAAATAATTTGTTTATTAAAAACAAATCTTTTTTTTTGCTGAGGATGTCTTAACAATGCTTACAATTTTTTTGTCATTAAATTCTTATTACTTAGTTAACCTATTTCTTAGTATTGTTTTCCTTTTTAAAAAAAATTAGTGTTTTAGATTTGCCTGGGTGGCTCAGATGGTTACGTAGCTGCTTTTGGCTCAGGTCATGATCCTAGGGTCCTGGGATAGAGCCCCATGTTGGGCTCTCTACTCAGCAGGGAGCCTGCTTCCACCTCTCCCTCTGCCTCCTGCTCCCCCTACTTGTGCTCTCTCTCTCTCTCCCCCTCTGTCTCTCTGTCTTAAATAAATAAATAAAATCTTTTTTAAAAAAATAAAAAATTAATGTTTTCCATTAATAGGTAGTACAATTAAACAACATGGATGGAGCCAGAGAGTATAGGTGAAATATCAGAGAAAGACAAATACCATGATTCACTCATATGTGGAATTTAAGAAATAAAACAAATGAGCACAGTGGAAAAAAAAGGGGAGAGGCAAACCAAGAAACAGATTTTTAATATTTTATTTATTTATTTGACAGAGAGAAAGAGATCACAAGTAGGCAGAGAGGTGGGCAGAGAGAGAGGGGGAAGCAGGCTCCCCGCTAAGCAGAGAGCCCCATGTAGGGCTCGATTCCAGAACCCTGAGATCATGACCTGAGCCAAAGGCAGAGGTTTTAACCCACTGAGCTACCCAGGCGCCCCTAAAAACAGATTCTTTTTTTTTTTTTAAGATTTTATTTATTTATTTTTATTAGGAAAGAGAGAGAGTGAGAGAGAGCATGAGAAGGGAGAAGGTCAGAGTGAGAAGCGGACTCCCCATGGAGCTGGGAGCCCGAGGTGGGACTTGATCCCGGGACTTCGGGATCATGACCTGAGCCGAAGGCAGTGGCTTAACCAACTGAGCCACTCAGGTGCCCTAGAAACAGATTCTTAACTTTAGAGAAAAAACTGTTGGTTACCAGAGGGTTATATAGTTGGGCCCTAAATGCCACCACATGTATCTCTAATAAAAGAGAGAAAAGGCAGATTTGAACACCTCACCCTCCCCACCACACACACACTCATGCTGGGGAGAAGACAATGTGGAGACAGAGATTGCAGTGATATGGCCACAAATCTAGGAATGCCCCTAGCCACCGGAAGCTGGAAGGTAATGAGTGGGGAAGGCAAGGAATGCATTCTTGCCCAGAGTGTCCAGAGGGAGTGCTGCCCTACCGACATCTTGATTCTACCCAGTGATACTTATTTTGGACTTTCGATCACCAGAAATGTAAGAAAATAAATTTCTGTTGTTTTAAATCATGTAGTCTGTAGTAATTTGGTACAACGGCCATAGGTAACTAATACAATAGGTAAATCCCTTAATGGAAATGGGCAGGCTGTGGGGTAGCGGAGTAACAGCTTGTAACTGTCTGTAGAGCCCAACACACCTGATTTTGTCTTCTAGCCCTGCCATTTTCTAGAGTTTACTTAAACTCCATGAGTTTCAATGTCTTTGTAAACATGGGCCTAGTAAAATCTCTCTATGTGGTTACAGTAAGTTATTAGCAATCCTTGGAACAGCACCTAAAATTGATTAACTGTTCAGTAAATGCCTTTGTCGTTGTCATCATTTATATTTACAACATGGTAGTGCCGAAAATCTGACTTGTGCGTGGAAATGGACTCTGCTTTTCACTCTCAAGTTGCTAAAAAATATTAGCAGAGAGTAGAGCCAGAGACCCAAGTGCAAACAATCTATCAAAATGACTACCAGAGTATCCTCCTCTTTGCTGGACTACCCTTTTCCATCTCTCCTTGTTAATAAAACTCTTGTGTTCAGCTAAATTAAAAAGCTAAAGGATGGACTTAATGAGCGTTAATTAAGATGAGTCATACTTTTGCAAATGCTAAGCCACTGGCCCTGAATAACGAATTTGGAATAAACAAAATTTAAAGTATTCCCCTTCAAAAACTGGAAGCAGCTCAAAGGAAACCTGGGAACAGGTGGCAAGAGCAAAGCATGTGACGGAAGAAAATCCAGCGGACCCCTGACCCTCCAGAGAGGACCTAGTTTAGGTGCCCTGAAGAGGGACTGCTGCCTGAAAGACAATGTTATTCTCCTAATTTTATTCTCTGCTCAGGAAAATGCTCTTTCAAAAGATGGGTTTCTCAGCAATTTTTTGTCATTTTGGAAATTATACTGCAACATAACTCTGGATTAAATTTGAGTAATTTAAATTAATGGATAATGGCAGCAAAAGTAAAAGTACTATAAAAACTTGTTCTTCCACATCTTCTTCCTATAATCTGTAAAAACTTTATTAAAGGACATAAATGTCTACCTGAATGTGGAGCTGTAATGAATTTATGTTTCTGGATGGGGAGCCTCACTACTGTAAATATCAAGTCTTTTCAAAATTGTATTCAGTGCAACCACAGTAAAAACCTGATAGGATTTTAAAATGGAATTTAAAAAGCTAATGCTAAAGGTCATCCTTATATGTTCAAGGACTGTCACTAAAATTCTGAAATATGAAAAAGAATGAGGAGGAACTGCTCCTATTAGGTGTTAAAATGTACCACAAAGCCAGAAATTTGTTTATGTATAGACAAAGACGAATTGAGAAAAAAAAAGAGTGTACAGAAACACATGTATGTATATGGAGATTAGGTACGTGATAAAGTTGGCATATAGTGGTGAACTATTTAGCAAATGGCATTAAAGCACTTAGCTATAGATCTGAAAAGAAATGCAAAAATAGATTATTAACATATCATACATGAAGATGAATTCTAGACAGTGTGTATATAACAAAACTAAAAAAATACTGAAGGGAAACAGAAAAATATTTATAAAATTTTGGATTAGGAAAAAGTTTCTTCTAAGCAATGTGCAAATCCCTGGAACAACAAAGGAAATAAATAAAAACTCTGGTTATTTAACATTTTTGAAAATTTATGTCAAAGACAATAACAACAGAGAATGTATCCGTAACATTTCTGAGAAAAATGACTATAAAATATAAAGTACTTCTATAAATGACTAAGAAAGCCAACAACCCATCAAAAATGAATAATGAAGGTTTTAAAACATATGTGCATGTTGTAGGGAATGGTCCACTAGAGAAGGAGAAAAGACTATGCATGAGAGATAGGAGATTGATGCAAGTTTTCGCATCCTTAAAAAGGATACAGGTGATGGGTCCTACAAAATATAAGGACTAAACTTTGTTAGATGTAATGGGTAGAAAGATGGAGAAGGTGAGCTTGGTTTCAGGTTAAGTTTGTAGAGTTGGTGACTGTAAGACGGAGTTGCCATAACAATATAGAGTAGAGGTAAAGTTATTATTTGAGAATAAGGAGAAGGGCAGAAAGCTTAGTGATGTGAGGAGAGTCAGAGAGCAAACATATGTGAAAAATATAGTAAGGTCTCTGATAAATTTGAGAAGCCATATGAGATTTGTGTTGAGTAATGAGTGCCCAGATACATATTTTTCCTATTTTTTAGATGCTCATGTGTAAATAACAGAGAAGATAGAGCGTTCACTAAACTAGACAACCAGAGAGCATATTCAAATGGTCTTTGTTGGAGGCTTATCAGTTAGCAGTTATCTGCTAGTCAATCGATGTGGACACTGTATTAGGCATTAAGGAAAATAGAAAATAGAAAAAAGGACTTTCCCTTAAAGATATCTAGAGTCTAAATGAGAGATAAAGCTTTTTTTAAAAAAAGATTTAATTATTTAAGAGAGAGCTCAAGTGCATGAGCAGGGAGAGGGACAGAAGAAGAGGGAGAGAAATCCTCAGGCAGACTTCTCACTGATGGTGGAGTCTGATGCAGGTCTCCATGTGGGGCTCCATCCCAGGACCCTGAGATCATGACCTGAGCCGAGATCAGGAGTCCAGATGCTTAACTGACTGAGCCACGTGGGTGCCCCAATGAGAGACACAGCTTACCCAGGAAAAAAGTCAAAGACAAAACAGCAGTGCAAAGACATTCAAATAAAGGATTACTTGAACTCCTCCATAGATGATAAGGAAAGTGAATCCCGGGGTTCACTGCACAGTCAAGATAATATTTGCCAGAAATCCTTCTGGACTGATGCAGGGAGCCAATGGCATCAGAGAGCTGCTTGTAAAAGCACACACTTGAATCTCATGGAGAAGAAAAACATTTTAGATAGCTTCATCATTTTCCAGGACTAGTGTACTGCTCATATTTATATACTGGTCAAGAGTATCTACTTACTGCATCTTTGAATAGTGTCGTGTACTGTTTAAGTGCACAGATGCTGGGTTCGAGAAGCCTCGTTTCAATTCAAGCTCAATATGAATTCCACCACTTAAGCAACCTTGTGTCTTATGTCAGTCTCCACAAAACCTGCCTCAATTCTGTGGAGATTGACATAAGACACGAGGCTCTTAGACAAAGAACTTTGTAACTCAGGGCACAGCAGACAATATGAGCTTCATGTTAGTAAAGGTTCTCCTTGCTCTGAAGGGCCAGGGGCAATGAAGAGCAACCACAGTGGGTTTGTGTTATGGCTAAGGAATCCTTAGCTTAACATCTTTCATAAGGGGGCTGCCAGAAAACCTGTCCAACTTTTGCCTTACAGAAGATATATTTTTTTTTATGCTGGACAGCAAACAAATCTACCTTCTGCCCCAAGGAGGAGATACCAAGTCTAACTTCCAAAGCTTTTTGCTACATAAATATCCTCAAGAAGAAAGTCTGGAACTAATATTGTCAAGTCTCTGTTTAGAAGACATGAAGAATTGTGAAAAACACTTGGAAAATTATCTCCCAACACCTTTGGAAAATGATTTGACCTCTCAAAATGGGAAGGGTACAACTCTCTGATTATCATAAAATTTACAGCATATTGAGGCTTCAAATAGGGAGTGCTCAGAGGGCCTTCATACTTACATGGAAAATTTATTAGCTTGGTTCTCTGATCTGTAAAAATGAAGATAATAACTACCTACAGTTTTATTTAATCAGCTGATGTTAAATTATTAAATACATTAGCTAAAATCATACATTAGCTAATGTATGAAACTGTCCTACACTTACTCTGTACCCCAAAATAGTAGTGTCACTTCCTTCCAACCAGAGTCAGGGCCCATTCTTGAGAGACATGTCTTTTGCATTTTCATCCTCCTCTTACATTTTCTCATGTTTATCTTCACTTCCTTTGAAAAGTTCTTACATGTTTGACCCTTAGAGGATTTTGTGTCCTCTGAATTTAAGTCATTTCCACTCAGAGCCTAAATAGTGTATAGAACTAGAAAGAAAACTTAGATGTAATTCTGTCCTACCTCACTATTTTATAAGGATAAGGTTATATTAGCTTAGATTCAATAAGCCAAAATAAATTAAAAAATTCTTTTGTTTTAAATATTCACAATTTTTAATATCTCTGTCAAATATATTTGGCAATATAAAATACCAGGAGAACTAACTGAACGTTAAGATAGATTAAAACGGGCGCCTGGGTGGCTCAGTCAGTTAAGCGACTGCCTTCATCTTGGGTCATGATCCCGGGGTCCTGGGATCAAGCCCCACATTGAGCTC
Organism: Nasua narica; assembly: GCA_028533885.1. Lineage (NCBI taxonomy): Eukaryota > Metazoa > Chordata > Mammalia > Carnivora > Procyonidae > Nasua > Nasua narica. Next base: position 6,655 of record JAPYYJ010000388.1, read on the forward strand.
CCTGCTCATCAGGAAGCCTGCTTCTCCCTCTTCCACTCCCCCTGCTGGTGTTTCCTCTCTCACTGTGTCTCTCTCTGTCAAATAAATAATAAATTTAAAATCTTAAAAAAAAAAAAAAGATTAAAACACACATATACTCACATTGCCAAAATGTAGCAATACCATGAGACATGATTTATTTGCTCACTCAAATAAAATAAATTGTGATTAAATGGGTTCTAGCTTCTCAGCTAAAAATAAGGAAAGTAATAAAACTTGTTATAGAGTGATATTGGTAGTGTAGACTAAGATAAGAAAAACTGTTAACTGCAAAGTTTTAAAAAATATCACTTTGTATTTTTAGAAATAAAATTGTGAAAAACAAGAGATCTGGCATTAAATGCAGCAATGAATAAGAAAGCATCTTGAAAATTGTCAATTACTTTGCAATCTAAGTTATTAAATGTGAAGACACTTATAGAAACTCTGAATTTCTCCACTTTAATTGGTAGGTTAAACAAGACCACAGAAACTCATTTTTATTTACTTTTTTCCCTTCCTATTAATTTATTTGACAGAGAGATCACAAGTAGGCAGAGAGGCCGGCAGAGAGAGCGGAGGAAGCAGGCTCCCTGCTGCTCTGCTCCTCGTTTTTAATTTGCTTTAAAAAAATTTTTATTTTTAAATTTTATCTTTAAAATTTACTTTTTAAAAAAATTTATTTATTTACTTGAGATAGAGAGAGAGAGAGAGCACACACACAAGCAGCGGGGAGCAGCAGGCAGAGGGAGAGGGAGAAGCAGGTTCCCCGCTGAGCAGAGTGCCCATGTGGGACTCGATCCCAGGACCCTGAGATCATGACCGGAGCTGAAGGCAAATGCTCAACTGACTGAGCCATCCAGGCTCCCTAACTTACATTTTAAAAATTATGAAATACAGCCTTATATAAGTCATGGTTTGGTCAGAAAAACAGAAACATCTTTAGGTCTTTCAAGCAGGAGTGTATTTGAAAGAGAAAATTACACCACATAGGAAAGGGTGGGGCAAAAAGTCAAAGAAAGCTGTTGCCTAAGTACCACAAGGGTCAAGACTATGCCTGTCTAATTCACAATCATTTCACGTTTTGGATGGCGCACAGTAGATGTTCCATAAATATTTGTCAAACAAGTGAGTGAAATGGCTTGCCATTTGAAAGAAAACAAAATAAAACTTGAGTCCCTTCCTTACAATTATGCTTAAACAAATTCTATATGGAGTCAAGAGTTAAGTATTAATACTGATACCCTAAAAGTGTTAGAAAAAAAAATTTTTCCGAACATGACACCAAAGGCAGTTATTGTAAAAGAAAGGATTGATGAGATAGCCTAGGTGAAACTTAAAACCTTTTATTAGGTACAAATTTCATAAAAAACGTTAAAAGTCAGATGATTGAGAAAAAATTTTGTTAAATATGCAGCAGATGGATGGATGATAATCTTAATCAAAAGGGGATTTTGGTATCCAACAAATAAAATAATAAAACACACAAATGTAAAAATAGGGCAATAAAGGAATTTTATATAAAAAGATATACATTCAGTGCACAAATCGAGAGATGCTCAACCTCACCAGAAATTATACAACAAAGAGGTTCTTTGAAAAGAAATAATATTAAGTAGGAAGGATTAAAAGAATATTGACATTTGTTTTGGTACAGTGGGAAGGGAAATAGAGTCCTCTATATCTTCTTTCTGGGAGTTTAAATTGGAATAACTTTTCTAGTATTTAAGCTAATTGAAATAAAGAACCATCCTCAAGCTAGGCATTTATTCTAAATATATATCAGAAAAACTACAATAAATATGTAACGTTGTGCTGTGCTTTCAAAAATTTTAAAAAGTTAGAACAATTCTAAGTGATTATTAGGAGGGCATATTTTAATTATATTGTAGTATACAACTGTAAAATAGAATAGTATACAACCACTACTATGTGGATTGTTATTTATGCCAGAGAAAAATGCTAAACATAAGCTGTAAGCTGAAAAATGGTTGGCAAAAACAGTCTGTATATTGGTATTCTGTATTGTTTTAAAAAAATCTAGCCATTTTGCCTGTCTTAGCTTCATCTAATTGTCAATCATCCATCCATGTACTGAAACACATTTGGAAGAATATTCAATAAATGTTAAAAGTGATTATCTTTGGGTGCTATATTTGTAGCTAATTGTACAATTTCCATATTAAAAACATCAAGCGGGGCGCCTGGGTGGTGCAGTTGGTTGAGCAACTGCCTTCGGCTCAGGTCATGATCCCGGAGTCCCGAGATCGAGTCCCACATCGGGCTCCCAGCTCCATGGGGAGTCTGCTTCTCACTCTGACCCTCTCCCTTCTCATGCTCTCTCTCACTCTCTCTCTTTCCTAATAAATAAAATCTTTAAAAAAAACAAAAACAAAAACAAAAACATCAAGAAATCTTTACAGTAAGTAGTATAACCAAATAGATAACATAATTAGAACTATAACTATTTCCACTTGAAAAGGATACATGAAAGTATAAAGAATACAAAACTATGCATGGTAGGAAGAGCACAAAATATATGCATATATGAAAAATGATACTGAAAAACATAAGAGGTTTGTTAATGTTTGCATTTGTCTGAATGTATTAATTTGATGTCCACTCGTTACAAAAAATAACCCTGAAATTTCTCATGAGAAGGCTGACCGTTAATTTCCTGTATATTTTTGGCTTAATCACAAGTGTGGCATAAGTGACTATCTCAGAACTACCATTTAAAGCAAATAAGCAAATTCATAGATATTTAAGAACCACTACAAAGAAATTCTTGATTTTTTTCAAACTATAAATATAGTCTATCCGGTTTTAGTTCAAGTCTTGGAAAAAAACCTACACATATATTCTGTGTGTTACGTGAGTAAGTTCATATCCTGGTGAACATTTGGGATGTTTATTTTTCCTAGATTTATTAATTTATTTATATTTTTAATTTTTATTTTTTGGGAAGAGAGGGAGAGAGAGTGTGTGAGTGTGGCAGGGAGGGGCAGAGGGAGAGGAAGAGAGAGAATCCCAAGCTGGCTCTATGCACAGTGCAGAGTGGAGCCCTACACGGGGCTCTATCTCATGACCCTGAGATCATGACCTGAGCTGAAATCAAGAGTCTGATGCTTAACCAACTAAACCATGCAGGTTCTCCATATTTTTCCTAGATTTATAAACAAAGGTCAGCTGCCCTGAACTTAGTGGACTGTAGGCCACTTTAAGTTTCCCAATAATATTGCCTAATATCATACAGTTTTTCTAACCCTACTCTGAATGGTGGGCAAAAGTGGTGAAGAGTCTGCTCTCTGGAATTGATATCAAATAACGAAATAGTTGAATAGCAGTGAACAAAAAACAAATATTCAAATCTGACACTTAGACTGTGTGGTCTAAGGCTATTTCCTTAAACTTTCTGGTCCTTAGTTTCCTCCTTCATAAAGTGGGCATAATAATGTACTTATTTCATTAAGTTATCATGAGAATTAAAAGAAAACCATCTAAAACACCTAGTTTACTAAGGGCCACTAAAAAATGCTTAATAAATGTTGCTTTTATTTGATTACTTTATCAACTGCATAAACATGGTTCTGCCTGATTGGATTCAGACCTATTCCAACCATTAAAAGAGTAGAAAAAAGAGTATCAATAGAATACAATAATAATGAATTTCTGGAAGATATAGAACGGATAAGAAATATACTTTCCCACCCACACGAATAAAAAGAAAATGTGAATTTTCACAGCTGAAACCCAGAATACTTCCAGCCCCACTGAATGTGTACAAAGGTCTGGGCCATAGGCACTCAGCATCTTGACTTAAGAATGGGGAACAGTTGTATTTACCCTCTACCCTCAGGTCGAAGTCCACTAGTAAATTTCTCTAAAGTGGGAATTTTGATTCCAGAGATTCCAGAAAATGTGCTTGAGCCATATTATACTGTTTAAATGTCTATCTACATACACACAAACGTGAATAGGCAATTTAAAAATAGTAGTTACTTCAGAAAAGAGAGACTGAGACTCAATAGAAAAAAAAATGCCCATAGGAAATACAGTTAATGGGGTTAAAAAAAAAACTAACATAAAATAAGCATCTTTAGAGATTTGAAGAATATTTTATCTACCATAAAAGGCTGTTATGAGAAAGAAGAAACTTAATTACAAATTTTTGATAAAAAGAAAAGAATAGACTATCTAAAGAGAATGGACCACTGAAGACTGAATTAGTACACTGGGCAATGGTTCAGTAGGCTACATCCAGAGCTGAATGCAAAAAGCCAAAGCAAAGGAGTATCCCAGAGGATAGACCCAGAGACCTTACACTTATATGAGGAGATGATGAGAAAGAACAGTGTGGAGAAAGTGAACAAATAATTGAAGAAATAGAATAATGACTGGTCTTCAGATGGAAGGGATCCTCTGCATACTGGGTGGAAAGTAGGGATGGGGAAACAACACATCCATGCCTAGAAGCCATATGGTGAAATGTCTGGAAGCCAAAGCCAAAGAGAACATCTCAAGAGCTTCAAGAAAAGAAAAGCAACTTACCTATTAAAAAAAAAAAAAAAGTCAGTCTAGTCACAAACAAACCAAGAAAACAGAACCCAATAAAATATATAGCTAAGTATAAACATTTACTCTTGAACTGGTACCAAAGTTTCCCCTTTAAGCTGACCTAAATTAAGAAAATTTCTAAAAAGCAAAAATACAGTGTTAAAGAAAAAGAGAGAACATTTAAGACAAAAATATCCACATTATTCCAGCAAAACATGAAATGGCAGTACACAGAAAAGTAAAAGCCTACTTGATTCTTTTTGAGGCTGAAGTTATAGACGCTGTATTACGTCTTGTATTGATATTTATTTTTTAAAAGATTTTATTTTTATTTGAGAGAGAGAGAGCGAGAGAGTGTATGAGTGAGGGGGAGGGGCAGAGGGAGAGAAATCCTCAAGCAGACTCAGCGATGAGCATATAGCCTAACAGGGGGCTTGATCTCAAGACCCAGAGATCATGACCTGAGCTCAAATAAGAGTCGGCCACTTAACCTACTAAGCCACCCAGATATCCCCCCGCAAAGGAGGCCTTTTAAATTTCAGCCCTGATGTGCTCAAATTTATTCACTACAGAACTCCCTTTTAATGTATATATTAAGGCAGAAAACTCTTTAGAAGTCCTGCCTTACTACTAGACAGTTCAGTTTCTGCCAGAGATATATAATGGTGGTCTAAAACTTGAAGGCATCTTAGAAACTATAGCTTAGCAAGTTTCTTCAACTGTAAATTCATATACCCACAAAGATGCTTGGGGATTTGAGGTATGTGGGAAGTAGACAACTCATTCACTCTTGGACTTTTATGGACCTTAATTCTTGGGAGGTTCTTTTTATGGATTTGGCAATAGCAGCTGCTTCTCAGGGAGGTTGTGTCTACTATACATCCCATTTTGGATTACTAGTCTTTTTAGACTTCTGGGATTCGGGACAAGGCAAATATGATTAAGGTTACTTGTTGGGAAAGTCATATAATTTTATGTATGTCTGTAAGACTATGAGATAGAACATTACAATAATTAGAAGTTATTTTTAAGTATTTTAAAGAAAAGACACCAATTTCATACGTAGAAAGAAAAGATCACTAGTTCCTCTCAAAATTCCCCAAACTGAGAAATGCTTATTGACTATAGATTTTTAGCTAGTTGATATATATCATTTACATATTAGATTCTGTGTCACCAAAAAAGCATAAAGTTTCTGTATGTTAATGTTAAATATAGGATATGGAAGCCAACCTATCTCAACAATCTCAAAGATAACCTATTAAGTGAAAATAAAGACAAAAGCAAATTATCATTATTTATTATTTTCATAGCCATAATTGGAAGTATTTTGTAATAGCCATGTTTATTATGGCTAGGGACAAAAGTGTGAAATAGACCCTGGAAAGTTTCATATTAGGCTCTATAAAAATTTAATAAACGAAATCAATGTAAAATAATAAAAATAGTCCTGAATCTGAGTAAGATGATTTAGGGTTTAATAATGGCAAAGATGCTCAAATGAGCAACTATTTTAAAAGTGTAATTCTCTGCAAAGTAATTTGTATGTTTCAAATAATTTCAATACAAATCTCAACAGACTTCTCTTTTGAGGTTTGAAACTCACTTCTAAAATCATATGGAAGAACAAATGGATAAAAATGTCCAAGAACATTTGAGAAAGAAAAATTTTGTGTGGAAATTTTCACTACTAAATGTTAAAACAGATGATCAAACTTCAACAATTAATGTATGCTAGTGACAGGAGAATATGTTGTAGAATAGAGTCTAATATATATGGGAATTGATACTGAAATAAACATGGCATTTCAAGGTGGTGTGAAGGTGAGATTATCTAATGAACAAAACAGTGGATACAGTATCGTCACTTGGAAAATGAAGTAATGTAGTAAGTTTAAGGAGTAAATGGAGCAAAACTAAGAAGCTATAAATATGAAAGTATAAATTATTTTTCAAATCTAAAAACAAAAAGAAAAAACGAAGGTGAAATTTAAATATCGATAGATTTTTTACACATAATAAAATTTCAAAATTAAAAGGCCAAAAAACTGGGGGAGTATTTGCAACATATATGACTGAGAAAGTTTAATATCCTTAATATGACAAAAATTCTTATAAATTATTAGAAGATTCATTCATTAATAGAAATATAGGCAAAGAAGTGAAAAGCACATTTGAAAAAGAGGATACAGATAGGCAAAGTTTATGGGAATACATGTATACATCGATAGTCATAAAATAAATGAAAAAAGAAGACAATCTTAAGGCACAACAGAAAAGTATTAAAGATTTTTGAAAAAGCTATTCTTGGTGAAGTGAAATGGGAAATTCCTTTCATTGCTGATGGCAGAATAAATAGGTATAATCTTTTTGAAGGTCAATTTGGCAATATATATCAAGAATCGAATACATGTTCAAATCTCCTGATTTGTTAGTTCTTCTTCAACCTCTATCCCAAGAATATATTTTAAAATACATAAAAATTTATATACAGAGGTTTTTATTGTTAAAATATGAATAGTCCCTAAAAGATCCAATATTATCTCAGAGCTTTAGTGCTTAAAACCACCAGCCTTGGAGGACACACACCTGGTTTGAATCTCAGTTCTTAAAAGCACTGTAGCCGTGAGCAAGTTACTTAACTTACTGGAGACTGGCGCTGAGCTGAGAGAGGGATGCAAAAATGCTTACCTCAAAAGGTTGCTTTAAGGATTAACTGACACTGTATCTCAAGTGATATTTGTATAACACTTTGCATTTCCCAGTACGAGAGCTCAAGAAACGGTACTTATTATTATAATTATTATTACATGTAGATAAAAACATGTTTTTGGATAATATTAATACCATTGAGAGATACCCATGATAAAACATTAAGTGGAAAAATCCAGACACAAAACTGTGACACACCCATGGAGGAAATACATTAGGTGTGGTGGAATCTTAAAGGACTTTATCATCTTATCTATATTTTTATATATTCTTATTTTTGAAGAAATACACCTATAGTAATTCTATAGCCTGAAAAAAAATGCTTTTAAAGAACTTTTAGGGAATGTGTCCATATTGTATTAAGTGGACTATGTTGAGTTAGACTCCAGAAAATTGCATCTAGGAGCACCTGGCTAGCTCAGTCAGAAGAGTATGTGACTCTTTATCTGGGGGTTGTAGTTTTGAGCCCCACGTTGGGTGTGGAGATTACTTAAAAGTACAAAGTTAAAAAAAGAGAGAATTGTATCTAAAAGTTCTAAAAGGAAAGGTAAAATCTAAGCTTTTTAAATTTTAGTTACAGTAATTTTATAGAGCATCATTTAACCTATTCAAATGTAATGATTTGCCTATTTTCTTGTTGGTTCTTTAGAATAGAATTTGATGAGTATTTTGCCTTCTCAGTAGGGCAATGTGGGAACTTCTATCAAAATGCAAATGTGGACAATAAGAAAAATGTACACCATGAGTGTGCACAGAGGTAGGTACATGGGCACCCTTCTGTATTTGGTTAACTAACCCCTGAATATCCATGGGCATGTTAGTTATATTGCAGGTATTTATAGTCTTTTCTACAAAAAATTAGTTACGTCCAAAGATATTAAGTATAGTTTAACTGAAATACTTCTTTTTTTTTTCTTAAGTAGGCTCCACACCCAATGTCGGGCTTGAACTCACAACCTGGGGATCAAGAGTTGCATGCTCTACTGACTGAGCCAGCCAGGCATCACTGAAGTACTTTTTGAAAGAATAAAGCCTAACATCGAGGCCCCGCCTTGGTTGAGTTCTTGTGGGGCCCTGCGAGGGCCGGCCTGCAGAAGGCTTTGCCTCTCCCTGGCTGTGCAGACCCCTGCGCTCACCACCCAGCTAAAGTTTGGGGCAGCCTGTTAAAATCCAGCCATTCCTTTCCCGAGATCCCACTGGTGACTTTGTGCCTTAAAAATGCCCTGACATTTCTTTTCTTTCATTTTCATAGGTTGCTTCTTTTCATCAATTTATGATTTATATATGTATAAAAATATATATAGATAAATGAAAATATATATACAATGAACTATTACTCATCCGTCAAAAAGAATGAAATCTTGCCATTTGCAATGATGTGGCTGGAAGTAGACAGTATTAAGCTAAGCAAAATAAGTCAGAGAAAGACAAATATCAGATGATTTTACTCATATGGGAATTTCAGGAATAAGACAGATGAACATTGGGGAAGGGAAGGAAAATAAAATAAGATGAAAACAGGGAGGAAGGCAAACCATAAGAGACTTTAAACTGTTGGAAACAAACTGAGGGTTGCCGTAGGGGAGGTAGGTAGGGATGGTAATTGGGTCATGTACCCAATTAAGGAGGACAATTGATGTAATGAGTACTGGGTGTTATATGCAACTGATGAATCACTAAATTCTACCCTGGAAACTAATAATACTGTAATAATACAGTATATATTAACTAACTTGAATTCGAATAAAAAATTAAAGAAAGAACAATGTCTACATTTGCTCGCATGTGTGTCAAGATGGGTACTTTCTTCTATCACAGTATGTTTATCTTTGAGATTGTCTGATATCAACACATAAGAAACAAAGGAAAAAAATATATATTCTGTATCCTCAGATCTTTAAATTGGCTATTATGCAAAAAATAAATATCTAATTAAAGTCCTCTCTCACATATCTACATCAGTTAGGATAAATCATGTTATGCAGTGTTAACACTCTCCAATAACTCAATGACTTAAAATCATAGAAGTTCATTTATTTTGCTTCTACTACATGTCCGATGAGGATCAGCAGAAGTGATCTCCTCATTAGTCATTCAGACCTCAGGGTTGCTGGGGACTTCCACTCCGCCAGGGCAAGGGAAGAAATAAAGTACCGAGCACCAGCAATGACATATTTCCACACATAATGACATACACCACTTTGTTCAAATTCATTGGCAAAAGCAAGTCATACTGTCATGGTGTCAGGGAAGTGTAATTTTCCTGTGAGACCAAAGGAGAGAGGTATGACATTTTGCTAAAAATTTAGTAATGTCTACCACACATGCCCAGGAATATTACAACACCCATTTTGTGAATTCTAATCCCCAGAATCACATTGGGAGAAAGAGGTTATTGGAAGGAAGGAATAGATTGCTTTTCATGGAAGTGTTAAAACTAAATTTACCAAGGCAATCAATTCACAATATATGTGTATCCGATTCTCACATTGTGTGCCTCAAACTTACACAATGTAATATGTTAATCATATCTTAATAAAAGTGGGGGAGTTAAACTCCTCAGACTTTAAGATGAAGATTTATTTTGTGATGTGGCTAATCAATTGTGACTACCATGCATCCCAGAGTTAAGAAAAACATTATTTTTTTTTAATTGTAAAAATTCATGTCATCTATTTTTCAGGAAGAGAGTTCTCAAATACTAAGTTTAAGCAGCAAGAGAAAAAGGAATGAATTTGCAGGACAGGGAAGACAGCAATTTTTCTTTCCACTTTATATATTTTTTTCCTTCTGGTGAGTTTCATGTTTGTGTTCTAGCTATTTGAAACCAGGAGATGGAGCCATGTAACTTAAGACATTCTAGCACCCCATTTCTCTGGGTGTTTCTGAGCAAACTCTTCTCACTATGCAAGAAGTAGCATTTAATTTGCAAACTTGCAAGAAGAAAAGAAGTTTATGCCAATGTCTCAATCTCTTTAATAAACAGATTATAATAGATCTAAAAGAAATATAGCTAGACCATTATGATCAGGAATTATGTCTCGAGAATAGTTCATTTTTTCACAAATACTCCTAGCCATGTGATTTTAGATCCATTTCATGCTTATTTTATTCTGCTTGGTTCCATAGAGTGTGTGTCTCAGTCTATGTGAAGCAGAAAGATCCTTCTGCGTAAATCACGACAAAATGTGATGGTTGAATCAAGCCTTAAACAAATGATGGGTATCTTACATGCTAACCAGAGCCAGGCAGAGTGATGGCTGCCCGGAGTAGAGTGGGAACCGTGGCAAACAGCATATATGCCTGTGTGGTGACAGCTGTTTCTTAGGTCTCGCCTGTGTAGCTACAGGGACATGTAAAACCCGTACTGTCAGACTTTCTTCCTGCTAAGGAGAAACCAAAACCCTATATTTTTATATAAAACCTCCAGGTATTTATAATTTTAAGCTATTTTTAAACACTTACAAAAACTCTCCAGGCTAAACAAACACCATGAGACTACTGGTTTATTGACTTGAATAGTTTAGAGAAAATTTTACATCTATTATCTCATTGAATCCTAATAAGAATGCTACGAGGTAATTCTTTAAATTTTTATAATTGTGGGTAATGAGACTGAGTACAATC
>JAPYYJ010003880.1:0-11031 GCA_028533885.1 Nasua narica
AGTTTTTCCTTTGCATTTCTTTGTTTACAAAGTATAGATTCTATACCACATCTTGTAGGTGCTAATGCTTACAGATGAAAAACCTAATGCCAGTCTGTTACACTATTTTTCTCCTTTGTGGGAACTTGTTCCTTCAGGTAACACAGGGTTTCTCAATCTTAGCATGATTGACCTATTGGGTTGGATAATTCTTTTTTGTAGACACTGTCCTCTAAATTGTGGGATGTTTAGCAGCTGCCTGCCATCCATCTGTTAGACGTTAATACCACATCCATTCCCCCTGAGTTGTGACAATCAAAAATGTCCCCAGAAATTACCAAATGTCCCCTGGGGAATGAAATTTCCACACTTTGAGAATGTTTTAAAAGCTTGTAATATTTGTTTTTATCTGAGAGTTTGAGAAATTTTACTAGGATGAACCTAACTATTAAGTTTGTTGTGTTTTTTAAAATAAATTTGTTTATACATGCTTCCATTTAGGTAAATCTTCTTTAAATTATATACATCCTTATGGGCTGAGGCAGAAGGTAGATTTCGAGGCTCAGAGTGAACCCATTGAAGGAAGACATTCTGTTCTGTTATCTCTGAGACATCTCTCAGTATCCCAAATCAGACATAGAAACTCCAGCCTTCAAATTCAATCTATGCTGGCCTTTGTGAGATCATAAAACTCAGAAAATTCACATGAGGTCAAAGCTGACCTTTTTTTGGATGAGCACAGACCCCTGCCGGGCAGACAGCAGATCCTTCCTCCATACCCTAAGATTTCACCAAACCAGCAGTCCCTGGCCACAGCAGCCATTTGTCCCAAGAAAAGCAAATCACTCTAGAGTTAGTAGTAGCATATAAAGAAGTTTATATTCAGTCTACCATGTTCCCAGAGCAACCTCAGAATTTACTTTAGAAGACTTGCTCTTGAAAATATTACAGAGTTTGGGAGAACTTGGGAAAGACTTGGGGAAGAGAATATTCCTTGTATGAAATTTTCTTCATTTTAAATGACAGTATAATAAGATTAAGCACAAAGCAAAATGAGAATTCATTTGTAAGTGATGCAAATTATTTTAGGATTCCACAGAAATCAATAGTGATTTTTAAACCCATATGAGAACACTAAAGATTTTTAGTAGTAGAACTAAGATCTCTCTCAGGTTCGAGTTCAAGATGAAGAGCTAAGAAGACTCTGAACTCATCTCCTCCACAAAACACACCAAATAACCCCTGTTAATAGAACAAATCCTCTTGAAGAAGAACTGAGAGCTGACTGCACAGCTACTGTGCAGTAGAGTAGATACAACCAAGATAGAGAGAAGGGCAAGATAACAGCAAAACAGATGGGGACACAGTAACAAAGGCAACCCTCACCTCCAAGGCTGCAAACACCAGTGGGGAGGGATAGTGCCGAAGCACCAGGAACAGATCCCTCTGTCCTTGGGGACAGAGAAAAGCTACAATTTAAAAAAGACCAACTAAGAGCATATAAAAGAGACTTTACTAAACTGCCAAGTGGCGGAGGAGCTTCAGGAAAGATCACTATGTCAGAGGGACTAAAGAACCATGGTTTACATTCTTACTCCATCTTAAAAGCTGTGATTGGAACAGGGTCTGCATGCCATTACTGGTGGGACTGGTCATCTCAGCGAGCTCACCACTTTGGTGAGCCCAGGGTCCACAAGTCCATGCCAGCTTCCCTATGTTGCTGAAGTACAGAAAACAAGGTGCAGTTTTGTGGGAGTTTCTTTATTTTCATAATTTTTTAATTTCAATTTTTTAATTTTTAATTTTTTTATTTTTTAAGTTGGTCTTGTTTTTATTTTTTGTTTTGTTCTTCTCTTGTTTTCTCTTTTTTATTATTATTTTTGTCTGTATTCCTTCTGTAAAAAGTCACAGTGTAAAAGCCTAACTAGCATAGATGGCTACAGTTCCAGCCAGCCAGCAAAAATTACCAAGAATACACAGTCTGCATAGGGGATAAATACACAAGACTACTCTTTCAACCTTAGGAGAAGTAGCCGTTTCACTGAATCCATAGAAACAAACACAGAAACACACAGACAAACAAACATAGAAAGTCAACAAAATGGAGAGACAAAGGAATATGCTCCACAAGAAAGAACAAGAAAAAAAAAACCTCAAAAAAAGAAATAAATGAAACAGACATAAGCAATAGGCCTGATAAAGAATTTAAAGTAATGATCATAAAGATACTGGAGACAAGAATGGAAGAACTCAGTAAGACCTTCAATAAAGAGACAGAAAATATTCAAAAACCAATGAAGGCTAAAGAATATGATAACCGAAATTAAGAAACACACTAGAGGGAATCAAAAGTAGATTAGAGGATGCAGAAGAAGGTATCAGTGATCTGATCATTAAATAAACAAACAAACAAACAAATAAATAAATAATTTCCCTGAAAAAATTTCTCTCTATTATTGAAAATGCCCACAGTATATATAAACATAAAAAGGGTCTACTGTCTGTATGCCAAGAAAAAATAAATACAGAACTAGAGATAAAGAGAATGTGCCACTACAAAGTAGAATAAGATCTTAAATAGTACCCAAAGGAACCACCAAAGTAAAAAGATCTGTTCCTAAGGAATGATTTTCAGAGGTGATAAGTCAAATATATTTAAATAGATGCTAAATGAAAGCAGTATGGTTTCATAATATACAATACAAGCCTAAATACAAAGGACAGAATTTCTCATTTATCAGTGACAGAGGCAAATAGAAAGTCCGACCTTAATCTTATCAGATGTGCCCTTAGCAGAGTGAGCAAGAACAACCACAAATATCAAAAGCAGAAACAACACAGAGAAAAGCCTGGTGCATTTGTTTGACTGATAATCAGATCAACTTCACAAGATTTTTTAGTGATTTCATTACAAAGGGATTTCATAAGTAACACTTTTAGGCATGCCCTTATCCTTTTAGCAATAATTGTTGTGAGTTTTCAAATGAGCAGAAAATATCTGCATCAAAACTCAGACTACTTTTTCAATCATCGCTGCCTTCCAACAACACAGGGATAAGCTACAGGTGGGCAGCACCGCACAATGGCAGAAAGGAATGACGGAAGGTGTAACTACCATGGGCATGTGTCACAACTGGAAGGGAAAGGGATAGTGGACACTGACATAGAGAAAATGCCATCTTTTATCTCCCCAAGAAATGGAATCTGACCATGGGACTGCTAGAGTCCACACACAAAGAAAGCCAAAGTCAGACTTCAAACAAAACAGGTAGAATTTCCTAGAAAGTCATTCAGTCTAGTCTGCCCCATGAATGGGTGAGCCTCCCCACTAGCATTTCGGAACTAGAAGTGGTGGGTCTCAAATGGGAGACAGGTGAATCCAGTAGGTAGGGACCTTGTGAAAAGGCGGCCCTAGGGCTTCTAGAGATTCTGCTCCATTAGGTCTAGGGAAGAGCCTTAGTATCGGCATTTTGAAATTTATTTGGGGGCACCTGGGTGGCTCAGGCAGTGAAGAGACTAACTCTTAGTTTCAGTTCAGATCGTGATCTCAAGGTCATGAGATCAAATCAGGCTCTGTGCTCAATGTGGAGTCCACTTGGGACTCTCTCTCTCTGCTCCTGCCCGTCCCCCACCTCTCTCTTTCCAAAATAAATAAGAATTTTTTTTAAGAAATTTTTCCAGGAGTCCCTAGATTTCTTTGAAAAGCACTACTAAAATTGCAGACTCAGAAAACCTGAAACTGCCTTAATCAAGCAATGGCCAAATGGACCCTTTTCCTGTTGTATTTCCTTTGGTCTGCCCCAAGTAAAGCAAACAAGTGCCAAGACTACACAATCTTCATGGAAATAAATCGTGGAGTACCACTGATTCTCTCCCTGCCCCAGAGGACTAGGGGAGATACAAGAAATCAAAATTTTGACTGCAAGAGCCACCCACACATTCTTTTCCTATGGGGAAAAAAAAAAAGGGTGAAGACAGACATATTTGTAACATTGAGTTATTTTTTTGGCAGTCCTAGAGAGATTCAGAAGCTGGGGGAAGGCAGATCACCAAGGAAGAATCCAGAAACCCAGCCATGATCTTTTCTTCTCTCTTCCTGAGAATTACATACTCCTTTGTTCCTTGTAGCTACTTCAACACTGTAAGCCAAACTACACACGACCCTCTCACAAATGTTATCTTCTGAATTCCAGTGTGGGTGATGAGGAGATACGGTGGTTGTGCAGTCTGAGCACGCTATGGGAACTTCGTTCAAAATATTATTCTGCAGGTGGTTCTCAGATTTGGAGATGATACAAATGAAGTATTATCACAGCAATCGACAGATTTGATAAATGATTGTTGCTTTTTTTGTTGTGATTAGTATTATTATTATAATTATTACTGACACACTATATGAATGATGAAAGTAGGGCACCAAATGACTTGCCTTGACCCATCATCAGTCCTGAGACAGCATTAAGTCAGGCTAAACCTTCCCAACTTCAACACCTTTGCTCTGACTACAACCTCACCTAGACCATCATTGTCAAAATATCTTCAAAATAACTATGGGCATTAGTTGCCACAGAGCCTAGCATTACTCCTGTGACTTTTAAGTGGAGTATAAGGGGAGTGTCTTAGCTTTGGTTCCTGTACCGATACACCATAGGCTTAAACAACATCTATTTCTCATAGTTCTGGAGGCTGGGAAGTCCAAGGTCAAGGCACACAAGGCAAATTCAGTGTCTAGTGAAGGTCCACTTCCTGGTTTGCAGATGGGAATTTTCTCACTGCATCCTCCCCTTGCCTTGTGATAGCCAGCTAGCTTTCTGGCTTCTTCTTTAAGGGCACTAATCTCATTCAGGAGGATTCATGAGGGTTCCACTCTCATGACTTAACTACTTCCCAAAGGCTTCACCTTCAAACACCATTACATTGAGATTAGAGTTTCAACTAATGAATATGGAGGAAGGGGGACTTCAAACATTCAATCTACTGCAGAGAGTAAACAATGAGTAAACAATCGAGATCATTGGCTATGTGGGGTATTTTGCAGGTGACAGTGGGTGTAGGAACACCGATGGCTGCCTTCATGGTTGGATATAAAGAGCAGGCATGAATCTGTTGGGACATACCAACCAACACTACTTATTTTGTGGTTTCTTAGTTACCTCTGATGCCTAAATTTGGCCTTTTTTCCTCTTAGAGTTCCTGATTGTGTAGAGAAATCCTCTGTATGGCAGCCCAAGTTTCTGGGTACACAAAGATATGGTAATATCACATAAAAACTTGGGCTTTGGTCAGGAAGAAGCAAATGATAAAAGGGTCAGTTATCTACCCTGTTTTCAACACACACCAGCCTCATAAAAATGCCCTGCTGTGGTAGGGCTCCAGAGTGTCCAATCCCCATTAGTCTGGGCTGACCTTCCTCCAAATGTGCATGATACAAACATTACTGGTGGTGTTCAAGGAGAAAAAGAAGCATTTTCCTCAAAAGCAGATGATTCTCTTTTGAGAATCTGCCCAGATAAGGGCATCTGGGCCTTCACTGCTACTTTTATCTCCTGAGGCTTACCTTAGTACAAATGAATTAGAACCATCAATTAAAAGCAGATGGGGGCGGGGAAACAGGGAAAATCTATTAAACATTCATAGACACAAAATTGCAGAATTTATGAAGATGAAAAACTTAAAAAAAGTATTCATCACTTTCATGCAATGCTCATGCATCCTTCAATTATGCAAATGAATTTAATAAAATCAGAATTCATTTAAAATGTACATACCTCCACCACCCCATCTCTCCAGGCACCCATTTACTCATTTCTCTGTTAATCAGTGAAAGTAACTTTTTAACCTCCCAGGGTTTGGGAAACAGAATCCCTAAACTAGAACAAAAGATGTCTTCCACTGAGCTATGCCAGGAAACCAAAATGAATTGCTGTTCCATTCATGTGAAGTGAAAGAAGTGAGTGAAGATACTTTTCCTCAATCAGAGACATCTGTTCATGGAGACTTTTATCTAAAATGCTCTACCATCTAGTTTCAAAGCTTTGCACAAGGAAACCGTCTAATATATTAGGGCATACTTAGTTTGTAATGCCTTTTATAATACAGGAGACGAGGAAAAAAGAAAGAGCCAAAGGGAATAAAAGAAGGAAGAAAAAGGGAAAAAAGAGAAATAATATGTGTGTTCTTACCAATTTACACTTATAGCAAAGTTGACTATTTTTTTTTAATAAAGAAGGGTTTTTTTAAAAGATTTTATTTATTTATTTGACAGAGGGAGAGAGATCACAAGTAGACAGAGAGGCAGGCAGAGAGAGAGGAAAAAGCAGGCTCCCTGCTGAGGAAGAAGCAGGCTCCCTGCTGAGCAGAGAGCCCGATGCTGGGCTTGATCCCAGGACCCTGAGATCATGACCTGAGCATAGCAAAGTGACTTTAAGTGAGTGTTTTTATAACAGGCAATTAATAAAGCAATAGATTTTAATTACTTTCATTTGTTATAAATCCTGTGACTTTGGGATTCAAATACAAACTATGTTTTCCATGTTTTAAAATATATATAAGTAGTCATTAGCACGGGTTTACAACAGTATCACCCACTTCTGCGAAACTGTTTTCACAAAGAACTGAAACATGACTCCATGCTTTTGTTTATATTATCAATTTCTTGACTGTACATGTCTTCATTTCATACACAGTGCAGAGGTAAATAGTATCCTGCTCTGCCTAATTATCACAAAACCCCCATTAGGAGAGTTCAAGTCAATTGCCTAGTGTTGTACAGTATATTCACAGTATTGTCAATACAGACCATGAGTTATGTGTGTTCTAGGTATGATTTACCACAGTGGTCAAAACTTTCATTACAGTGGTCCGTAAAATATTAGCTTATAGTCACTGGAATGCAGTGTTCGTCATTATCGTTCCAGGACTGTAGATCAGTTATGTGAGCACAGCATCCTACAGGAGAAAATAAAATGCCGTTAAGTAAAAATGGCATGGTTAATGCCCTTTGGGAGCTCATATTTAAAATGGAAATATAAGCTTACCCCTGAGAAAAGACAAGAGGAAATGGGCTTACATGTATAGAAAGAGGAGACAAAACACTTTTCCTCCTGCTTTTAACCTCCCATCCTACCCATGAGGTTGCTAACTGCCAGGTGACCCAGACAATGGAGTGAAAAGATTGAAGAAATTACCTAGCTGACCATGATCTTATTCCTTTGTGAAAAAAACTAAAATAAAATAGAGATTGCACATGTGCCTCATCCTTCCTCCTTCATTTAGATACTTTTTTTTTTAATCATTGGGGTTGTGCTAAGAAGAGTTTAAATAAAAAGATTCACTATCTACTACTTTCAAACCAAGTTAAGAAATTGATTGTTAGTAACAGTTGGAAGACTCTGCTGGAGGTCATAACAATAGATGACTAGATATTGTGAAAATTAAGACAGTTGTTTATTTGTTCTGGAATAGCACTCCTACAGTTTGACAATCACTCCATTATTGGGATCTGGGTCCCAGTTTCATCCTTCATCTCTTCAAATGAAATCATCAAACTAAACCAAACAGAATTGCTTCCAACATAATTTGCTTGAAAGACTCTCAAGGTGTGAGAAGCCAGACAAAATAATTAGAATAGAAAAAAATATTTATTTTAAAAACCAAGGTGGTAATGTAGGAACATCACAAGTTGGATGGAGTCTCAAGTCCTCCAATGTTAACACTATCCATGGGAACCTAAGGAAGGTTCTTAATTATTCTGTGAAAGTTTCTCATCATCCACAAAATGGAGTATTGTTTTTGAGGATTAGGAATAGGGGGTGCAAACTTCTTAAGGGCAGTAACTTAATGAAGAAAAGTCATGAAAAGTGAGAGAAAATGACTCAGGACAAAGTTTTGGGAGAACCAAACAGAATCACAGAGAAGAAAAAAATAGCTAAATTGAATAATCAGAAGGGAAGAAATAGAGTCAAAAAAGTAAAATGTAGGGAGGTTAAAGGAAATTCCTACAAGGAAGCAAACAATTTAAGAGGGGGCAAAAATCAAGAAAATATCTCTATTTGAGATTACAAGTAAATTCCCAAGATCTTAGAGCACATATTTCTCTATGGATCTGGCCCATATTTCTTGTGAGGATCTTCTCCCCCCCTCCCCAGGAGTGAGGAACATATTTGGCATTTTGTTTCTCTCTCCATCCACACCCAGCACTGCTTAGGCACCGAAGCGCCCCAGAACAACTATGCAGCCAGGTTGGAAAGAACCACAAATGCATGCAAATAATACCACTTTTGGTGGCGAGTTTTTATAGAAAAGTGAAGACGATCATGAACAGAGGAACACTGAGGTTTCTCCGGACAGAGGAAATAGACAAAGAAATCAGGTAGCGGAGGAGCAGGTGTGAAACTGACTTTATACAGTGGAGTGTAAGGAAGAGGTTGAAGCAAGGAGATGGACGACAGTCAGCCCAGGGCTGAAGCCCGTGAGCCCAGAGCCAAGACAGAAAGGATCTGAACTCACCTATGAAGCCGCGTTTGGAAGGACACTCTTCTAAGTCTCTGGTTCCTTAACTCTCAATTGGGTTTTAATATTTTCCTGGGAAATTGTGAGGTTGAAAGAGCCTTGTGGATGTCAATCATGCATCACAGTGCCTGGGACATCGTACGCACTCAATAGGTGATAGCCATCCCTGCCAAAATGGTTAGCATCACCATAATCACTAAGCCTCAGTAAAGAATATAGGAGAGGAATAGAAGAGGAGCCTATAAACAGAAAGGAGTCCACAGAGAAAATCTCTGTATCTTCAGGGCAAGTGTAAAGTTACTGTTGAGTGAGGAGGGGGGCATGTGAACACAGCATAAGGAGGGAGATGAACCTGGGAGGACAGCTCTGCATCTCATCGGACTTGGGGAGGGTGCAGAGGGGGCATTGTAGCCAGCACAGGACCCTCATTGGAGTGAAAGTTCCTAGCTCCATAAGCCTGGTCGGGGCACAGAGCTGTGGAGGGAAAGTGCCCGAAATTCTGAGAAGTTAGAGGCAGACAATCTGGTGGAAACTCAGGATTCAGAGAAGGTGGGAACTGTGTCTTTCACTCTGGCTTCATTGCGCCATCCCCTTCTTTAAATGTGGGCCAAGCTCGGTTCTTCTTGACTGTAGAATATTAGAGCAGAGAGGAATCTTAACATTAACTCACTGCTTTACAGATCAGAAAATTGTACTGTGAAAGTAAAAATAAAAATGATGATAATAAAATATGTCAAGGTGAAATTGAAGATAAGTAAGAAATCTCTCTTTTGGGTAAAGGAAGTCGAAAAGGGAAGATAATGAATAAATCTGAGGAAAAAATCAAACAGAATTAGATAATATCCTCATATATTTAATTTCTGAAAGAAATTTTATGAGTTTGCAAATATATAAAATGCACTATGTTTTGAATATAATTTCACTGGACTGATGTTTTCTCCTATTTTTTTCAACATACACTAAAATTTTAATTCACAAATAAAAATTAACTAATGATAATTTAAGTCAAGTTGGGAAAAAAAAAACCTAAATTTTTATTTGTTGCTATAAACTCAAGGTTTAAACAACCATGACGAGTAGTTTGAAAATAGCAGGTCATTGTGTCATTATATATATATTATATATATATAACATATGTATATTATATATACACATAAACACATATACATATATATACATACACATATATACACATACATAGATACAATACATAAAGACACATACACACACACACATACACATGCATACACACATGTACACACATATACATACATACCCACTTACATATGTACTTGGTCACAAATATCTCCTGAGGGTTGATCTGCTCCATCAACATATCTTTTTCTTCTCTGTCAGTGTAAATAAAAGAACACACATGCCCGCAAACTTCAGCCCTATTTGCATGATATTTAACAGTCACACACAGCTTTTTCACTCGGGAAAAAGCTTTATTTGAACTCAGCCATCTATGTAGCCATTCCCTAATTACTATTTTTAACTTGTAATATCCAATATGCTACTATGATAGCTGAACAAAAGAAAACACTTTACATATTTCAAAGAGTTGATAAGCAGTGTTTGATGCACAATATAACCTAGAGATTTTATGATGAAACGTGAAAGGTTTCATGGAAAAAAGAAACTTTTTTTTTTTTAATTTTATGAACTGTCTTTAATGAGAAATGGCTTTTGAAATCTCAAAGTCTAACCTAGCCCAGAGAGCAAAGAGTTCTGCTGAGCCAAGAATCAAGAATCTGGGGAAGGGGAAAAGTAAGACTGTTTTCTTTTTTTTCCCCCCTTAAGAATTATTCTCATGATTCCTGAAAATAACAAATCATAATAATAATAAACAAAAAGAATTATTCCCATGATTAAAACTTCCATGAGAGGGAGAGTCAAGTCAGGACTAACTTTAGGTGGGTGGGAAAAGTTTTATGTACAAAGCATCTTTTTTGTTTATTGTTACTTTCCTTAATGTTGCCCTAGGAGTAAAAACCAAAGAGAGAAGGTGGGTAATACTATTCCATCTCCGTAGTTGGCTGACAGTTACTGATCTGGATTGTGTGCTCTTGAGAACAGAAGCATCGTTGGCCCCCTGTCTACTCTCAATATCTAATACAGGGACGGACATCCAGTAAGTACCCAACACATGTTTTGTTGCTAAAAAGATGGCAAGACTAAGGGTGAGAGAGTAATATGAGAATGTGGGAACTTTTACTGTAAAAGGCCAAATGATTAGTGTTTTAGACCTTGTATGTCATAGTCTCTGTGGCAAATACTTAACTCTGCTCTTATTGTCTGAAAGCAGCCTTAGATAATAAGTAAATAAGTGGATGTGGCCGTGTTCCAATAAAACTTTATTTATATAAACAGGCAGAAGGGCGAATTTGGCCTGAAGGCTATAGTTTGATGACCTCTGATTTGACATAAATAAATGGTAGTCAGATAGGCCCTGCCAATCTAAAAGCAAAAGACCAGTTCATATGGAGTTTGGAATAGAAAATTTCAAGGTCAGGGTCAAGACTGAAATCCAAGGGATAG
>JAPYYJ010003881.1:0-11031 GCA_028533885.1 Nasua narica
AGCACAGGTGAGCGTCCTCTCTAGATGCTGTGATCCATGCTTCCCCAAAGGCCCCTGGCCTCACCGCAGTGACCCCATCAAGGCAAGGACATACCAACCATCAGAACCCGCTTCAGAGCCGCATCTGAAGCCTATAACCTATTCACATTCCACGACACCTCATGCTGCTTCCGCCCTTTAATTCAGAAAGGGAGAAGCAAAGACATAAAAAAGCAATTCAAGTGTTCTGACAACTCTAATCATCAAATGCAGCTCAAACACCATAAAGATTTCAGTGTGTAACCACAAAGGGGAAAAAAGAGATAATGGAAAGTATCTACGTGGTCGGTAAAGGATTAATTAGAAAGGCCAGTTTCATTAGTAGTCATCCAATAAATACTTATTGGACTTGCTCTGCACCAGGAGCTAGAAAACATAAGAACACATTTTCTGTCCAGGAAGGGGGGTGTAGATGTAGAATCTAATAAGTAAAATAGTAACATCATAAGTGGGAACTAAGAGGGACAGACACAAGTACTGCAGATGTTTAGATAGGTTTCTGGAACGTTGCAAGTCAAATTTGTATAACTGAGTAACGGACATAAAATGTTATTTATAAAGTGCTATAAGAGTTTACTGCTTATAAAGTAACTGACTTTTTTTTTTTTTATAACACAAATGAGAACTGTCTACGTGGTGTGAATTTCCTATGCAGTAGAATGTGAGTTTTTCAGGGAAGAGAAGACTCTAAAGAGTCAAGTTTTTTTGAAGGGCCAAGGATTTGGTACTTAAAGCCTTCAGATTTTCAACATTTTGATAAGGAATATTTTCAGAACTCTTATGCAATTCTTTGTCTTCTTTTTTTTTTTTTTTTAAGGATTTTATTTATTTATTTGACAGAGAGAGAGAGCGAGAGAGGGAACACAAGCAGGGGGAGTGGGAGAGGGAGAAGCAGGCTTCCCCCTGAGCAGGGAGCCCGATGCGGGGCTGGATCCCAGGACCCTGGGATCATGACCTGAGCCAAAGGCAGACACCCACCTAACGACTAAGTGCCCCAGGTACCCCAATTCTTTGGCTTCCTAAAAGCAAAGTACAATGCCTCTTGATGAACAGGGGTCATCCATTGCCTTACTGCCTGTAGAGGAGAATTACCCAGCCTGGGAGGCATGAAAATCACCAGGGCAGCAGCTCCAAATCTCAGACTCCAACCCTCTCCCCTGGAAATCTTGGAAATCTCCCCGGCCCTAAGTCTCACGCACTTGATCACTTGATGTTAAGTGAAACAGATGGCGAGGCTTCTTGAGTAATTACATCTTCTCTTTTCCAGTTTTTCACTTCTTTCTTCCTTCCTTTCAAAGTGCAAACTGTCACATTATCATACTGGGACAGGTCATTCCTTTTATAATACACTCCTCTTCTCTTTGTAATGTTCTGCCTTCAGAAGCCACAAATCAGTTTAGAAATCAGATCTCCAAATCTGCTCTGTTAAGTATAGATAGGCCCCATGCAGGTACATCTGTACATAAAGGCTTAAATTATTTCTACGAATTTTCTTGAGAGCGCGGGGCACCTGAGTGGCCCAGTCAGTCGAGTGGCTGCCTTCGGCTCGGGTCCTGGTCCCAGAGTCCTGGGATGGAGCCCCGTGTCGGGCCCTCCTGCTCGGTGGGGAGCCCACTTCTCCCTCTGCCTGCCGTTCTCCCTTCTTGGCTCTCTCACTCTTGCTCTATCTCAAATAAAGAAATAAAATCTTTTAAAAAAATACAATAAATTTTCTTGGGCCTAAGGTATGTTCCAGATAGAGGAGTCCAGATGGATAAGATATGACCAGATCAGTGTTGTCTATCTTCTTTACTAAGCAAGGCAGGCCTACACAGTACAGGCGAACTGACCCGCTCGAGGCTGACGGCGAGCGCCCAGAGGGCAAACACTCTCCCCGTCCAGCTCCGCGCCCGAGCTGCGAGCTCTCAAAACATTCAACACACCACTGTGTCATCTGCCCACCTTCACAGGGCTCTCTGTGGCCCAGATAAAACAAAGGAAACAGCCTCAACCACTTGGCAAATAAATTACCTTGTGAACAGTGCTTCTCACAGGCTGCCCCTGCTCCTGAAACCCACTGCTTCTACCCTTGTGTTTCCTGGTCGTCTCCGGTCCCACGCTCGTGGCACTCTTCCTGCTGTCGCGGGACACACGCTATGGCTTGTGTATTACTGGAGTGCAATGTACAGAGTTGGGCACAGAGAAGGGACTGCCTGTAACATTTCCTGAATAAATGACAGCCCCCCAGGTCCTAGTGCTTTACATTTGCCAAAGCTGAGTTTAATTTTTAATTCTTCTCTCTTCGCTGGCCCTCTGCTCTGAGGGCCCCGGAAAAGGGGGGGCATTTTTTTTTTTTTTTCTAAAAACCTATAGAATAACGGATGTCACCAACTGCAGCTAATTCACACCACCACCAAACACACAGCTCCTTTAGCTCACGGCAGTTCCGCTGCCATAGTCTCGAAAGGAGTCTCCTTTCGCCAAAACTGACTCGAAAGTCACGTAGGCAGAAGTCTAATTCCCTATCAATCTTGATGGCTAGAAAAAAAGTAGCACTTTTTAAACGGGCCATGCATGCATGCCATTTCTGCAATAGTGCATTTTCAGCCTTACTTCCTGAGCTGCTGAGCTGACACGTCCCGCAGAATTCCAGGAGCTGCCTTTGCACCAACAATGCATCATCAGCTTTTCCCCCCTTAAGTAACACATGACCTTAATAAGCTCAAAAGCACAGCAATAAACCCTTTAGGACAGAAGTCTCGGTCGGGGGGCTGACATGAAAGCAGGATATTAAGCATCTCTTTTTTACTACTCTTAGGCTCGATAAATGAAAGATTTTATTATTATTATTATTATTATTTTTTAGCAATCAAAGCTGTCATTTATGAGCTAAGAGGATTTAAGAAAAACACTTGGAGGGGCAGCATTTACATAATGTGGTATAAATGCCAAAAACCCAATTCTATTAAGCATCGAGTTGCAACCTCTTTGTAAATCGAGGTTACCCTCACCTTAAACTAATACCCAAGCCAAGAAAATCTGGTTCCTTTCTCTTTCTGCCTCTTCCCTCGTCCATATTCAAGGAGCCCTTAGAAGACTTTTATCCCAGAAAATCTTTTCCTGCCCCATTATCTTACTTTTCAGAATCTTCCTCTAATCCCCCAAATAGGCATCCTCCTTAACGAGGATGAGACCAGAGCCTAAGTATGATCTCTGGAAAGCTAAGGCTGAACCACCAGGGGAGAGCAGCTCTGCCGCGAGGAATGCAAAACCGAAGCTGCCACTCAGGCACCTCCCAAAAAGGAAAGAATTCGCCCAACAGGACAGTAGCATCCTCTTCGCGGTCCAGCTATGAAGGATGAGCCGTTGTTGATGTACCCAATACCTTTTGCCTCACAGAGGACAGTCATTATCCATTTCTCTTGTTCTGTAAGGAATTAAAGGTGGCTACAGATTTAGGTTGAAACACTAGTAGAATCAGGAAATGAGGTTCTACCTTACTACCATATAAGACACAACAAAATTTAAGGATACTCAAGCCTAGGAATGTCAGTTCTCACTAAAAGCAGACCATAATGACAGCAATAACCTAAGAAAGACTCTGTCCACAAACAAATAATTATCCTTGACAAGATAAACCACAAGCATGAACCTAAGCAAGGTACCTGCCAAGGCACCCTTCTGCACGCAACTTTCCAGCCCCCATTCTAGAATGGAACCTGAGCCCTGACCCGGGGAGTTAATCTGACTTCGATCAAGACCGATTGAGGCGATCCTTTGAAATCAATCCTTTTCTTCACCCACCTTCTCCACCCTCCACTAGCCCTCACCTGGGTCCCCCTCCACACTGAGCACCTTCACCAGTCCCTTAAACAGGTGTTTGCACACTAGAGTCTGAGATCCAAAAGTGGGAAGTGAAATCAGTGTATTGGTTCACTCATGGTGTAGACCAGATTCAAACCATAAATCTTAGGGTACGCTGCACGGAGTAGGTACCGTTTGGGAAAACTTCTGTGTGTCTGTGTCGTTCAAACTAGATGTAATGCAATATATTACATATGCATGGGCCTCGTTATCTAGTCAGTAAAAAATATAGACACACACACACTCAAATGCATAAGATAAATCTCTGGCCGTGCATTACAGTCGGAAACATCTGAAAAGCACTACAATACATGGCAACAACCAAACGAACCCATGAGCCTTTCGGCCATCCCCTCACCCTTGTTCTCGTCACCAGTCTCACGCTCCAGGCTCCAACCCAGTGTGGTCTGAGTCTGGAAGCAGGGCATCTATGTACAGGTGAAATCAGCGCTCCCAAAAGGACACCAACCGAATTCACGGTCCATCTACTCCTTTCTATTTTAGCCTTAAAAGCTCCAACCGCACACATACTTTTGTTTGTTTGTTTTAATCAGTATCGCAAGCTTCTCCAGAAATGGGACAAAAGAGAGCTTGTTTTCCTTTAAAAGGGGGATGGGTAGAAAGGGAGGAGTTGATACCATGTGTCACCTCCCGCTTCTGTAATTCCAAACTCTCTTCGAAAACGAAGGCCAGCCCCAAGCCCGGCCTGCACTGCCACCATCGCGGCGGCACATTAACTTAATGCCTAGTGTAGGAATGAAATTGAGCATATAGACATTCTGACCTTTCTGTAATCAGCTCTAGTTGGGCAATTCCATTTGCATCTAAATTAGTACCAGAGTCCTCCCTGTAATGGCAGGTTTATGTGTGTGTCCTGAAAAACAAATTTCCCACCTGCTAATTGTTTTTTTGTGATCCAGTCACATTGGAACAAACAGATGGGTCCTACCTTCTGTCCCTTAGGCAGGTGGCAGGGAGTGGGGTCAGGTGACTGTTGCATCCTCTCCAAGTCAGAAGCCACCTTTCCTTGGCATTTCCTTCGATGTACGGGGGGAAACTAGCTAAGCTAGAAAGCTGGGTCGTTGGCGAGCCCTTAGCCCCAGCAGCTCTCTCTAGAGGGGGAGGAAACGGTGAGACCCAGCTGAACCCTGCCCACTGAAACAGCAGGGAGGAAGCTGGATCTCGTGGAACAGGCGCGAAGGGGGTCTCCACAGGGAGCACAGGCTATGACCTGCGTGCTGCTGCCAGACAAGCTGGTGGCCAGGCAGGTCCAGCCGAGGGCAGTGGCTGGGTGCGTGGGCCACAGCCAGCTTCCTCCCCCAAGGACACAGAACATGAAGAACATGCAAATACGGAAGGGAAGACAGACACCCTGGTTCTCAGTAAGCAGCCCCACTGTTTCAGCCAAAAATTCAGGACAGAAGATGCTCGGTTATTCCAAGTCTGCAAAGAGCCTGCAGTGGATGAGTCAGGCACCCTCCCTCCGGGTCCCTCCCTTCTGCTCCTTGACCTAGAGGCTCCTTCACACCCTTCAAAGGCAGGCTGGGGAGTTAACCAGAGGACGGCCAAAGTCAGTAAGTTTGGCTACTTATTCTTAAAATACTTGAGGAAGGAGAAATTAAAATTAAAATGATGGCCACAGTGACATTAGCAACACATTTTAAGGAAAAATGTTAAAAATAAAGCCAGTGTCACCCCTTTACTCCTTCTTCAATGTACCTGCAATTCATTAAAAATAATAATTAAACCAATTAAATATTTATAAATTAATTCATTAAATATAATACACTTCCTCTTGCCTTTCAGAAACCTCTCCAAGCAGCGGTCAGCAAATTACTTCTAAAGCCTCTCTTCCTATGCTGTGTTCGCATTATTTGTACCCTACTACTTCCTTATAATAGAACTTACCAGAGTGTAATTCAACCTATGAGCCATTTGAGCCTCATGCTATAGAATTCAGCTACTGAAATACTCCAAAGATCACATAAGACATGTATTTTGGACTATTTCAGAGTTTGAGTCTGAGGTCAGAATTAACAGGGAAACTCTGGGGCACTTCCACTCAGAAGCAAAGATCCAAAGTCTCCCCAAGATGGCCTCCATGCAACCCTTGGCTATTTACTAGTTGTTTCAGAAAGCTTCTTCTCGGTTGCAATATGAACAACCATAAAAACCACATCACCGGCACTGGTCAGTCTCTGAGCACCTCCTGGGTAAGGAAGGACTATTCCCAGCATATTGCTTCGGCTCTTGGAGTCTGCACAACCACATGAGAACGGACGCTGCCCGAGCACAAGGATATCTCCTGAATGAAAGGGCCCTGTGATGCACTGCCAGAGTCCGAGGAAAGCTGGAGCAGCGGGCTCAGAAAGGAAGGGGCTGTGCTGCTGGGCAGCCAACACACGGAGATGCACTCTCCCTTCTTCTGGACCCAGACAGACCCACCGCCTCCTTTGGCAGCGCAGTTCAGGTCTTTCCAGCCAGAAAGCACTCCTTACTGTAAAGAGAGATCCCACCCCCTGCAATTTAAAGCGTGCGTCACCCTGTGCTCACGCAAAGAGGGGGTGATGGGAAAATGCCATCTCCTCAGACTCCACTGTCCTTCCTATGCTGGGATTCTTGTTAAACCCTCCGCTTCCTTCCTGTCTTCTAGGCTAAATCCATTTCCTTTTCCAGTTTTCTGGATGCATTCTCCCGTCCTTTAAGATTGCACCGTGTACTACAGAAATGATCGTGTCTGACCTACGGGGTGAATTCTCTAAGCACCTGGTACACAGGCAGGGACTCAATGGGTAATCAATAAATGTGTCGAGATGGAAATCAGCAGCCCTGTTACTCATAAAAACACACGGTTTTTACAGTCCACGTTGGGGATGCCTTCGTTAGCAAGGTGGTTAGATTCACTTGACAATACATGAAAAGAAGAGGATATTTTCCCTTTATCGCAAATAACAATCCATTGAACACACAGAGCCCAACTCATGCCATGCTCTTGAATTAGGGCAACCTTGCAAAGTAACCCACTGGGGAAAAAAAGAAAAGCTTCTTCAGTTTTCCTTCTAATTTCTCTTCATGATTAATAAGACAGTCCTACTGAATTCTGATGAGACTGACTTTCAAACCCAACAGCAGAAGGGACATGGTTCATGGGCCCGAGTCTCAACCAGCTGCTTCTTTAGAATGAAGTATTTGAGAACAATTCTAAGAAGGCCTGCCACCTCCCTCCTCATTTGGTCTGCCTGCTGGGTTAAAGGTATTATTTGGACTGGAGTTTTCTACACAGACAAATTTTCCAAGACACTAAAGACTATAACAAAGGCAAGCCCTGATGACAAAAGACAGATTTCACTCCTAGCTTAGTTTCCATGAGATAGAAAGTCTTCAGCACAATGGAAGACTGAGAAAACGCACAGGTGTCTGCCCAAACGAATTCAATCATTCTAGTCTGTCTGTCTGGGTCTTCTTCTGTTATCCTCAGCGTGCTCGTCACTGGCACTGGCTGGTCACAAGGTAAGGCGCACAGGGGCGCGCACCCTGTCAGAGTGATTCTGTGTCTACCTCACCTGAAACGCAAGTCAGACCTCAAAACGGCGGGTAAGGGTGAGCAGAAAAAAGTCAGCATGAGGCAAAAGAAAAGTAGGCCAGGAAGGTAGAATACACAGCGGTTGAACCTCCTTTCTGTTTGCCTTCCTTTTCGCCTTTGTGTGTGTGTGTGTGTGTGTGTGTGTGTGTGTGTGTGTGTGTGTGTGAGAACAGAAATTTTTTTTATAGTTAATACTTTTTTAAATTTTATTTTATTTTTTCAGTGTTCCAAGATTCATTGTTCATGCACCACACCCAGTGCTCCATGCAATACATCCCCTCCTTCATACGCACCACCAGGCTCACCCATCCCCAATCCCCTTCTCTCCAAAGCCCTCAGTTTGTTTCCCAGAGTCCACAGTCTCGCATGTTTTGTCTTCCCCTCTGATTTCCCCCAATTCACCCTTCCTTTCTTTTTCTGTTTTCTCACGACAACTTGGAGAAACACTTGCAGGGCATTTGTTGCTGATAAATGTTTAATGTGCTCCTAAGAGGGGTCAGGAAAAGAACAGAAGATTCATACCAACTTTCAGACCAGACTCTCCTCACCTCTCCACAACCGCTTCCAAGACCCATACCACCTGGCTGCCTCAGATAAGGCGGGGCTTTGTGCAAGCTACTCTGTGTGGTTCTCTGCGTGCCGGCAGGGTAGGGCCCTTCCTCTCTCTCCAAAATTTTGATTCTTCAGCCCTAAATCCCCCGGTACAGCATTATCTCCCTCGTGCACTTGTTGAAGCTCAAAAGGAAGAAAGAAAGAAATCTAATTTCCCATTTCAAATCAAAAGTAAATGCAAGCTTAATTTATAACCCTAATTTTCCTCTCCTACCATGGCAGAGAAGTGACATAAAGTACCACAGAGAGGTCAGAGCTTTATAGTATCTTAAGCTGTTTCAGACCCAAAAAATCTGACTATGTGTGTGTGTGTGTGCGCACGCAGAGACAATGAATACAGTTTAGGCTCCTAACTTCCGACTTCTTCCAACTCCATCTCCCCTCTTTGCCCCCTTGGCAGGGCATACTTGTGCAGTGCACAACAGGTACAGCCATACAGCTGCTCAGCCTGTGCTTTTCCACAGAAGAATAACAGAAAGTTCCAGTTTCCCATCCACAAAAACGAATTTTGTTAACATATAAGAAACTTGAAGGTTTGTAGCAGGCACTTCTAATTGCTCCCCCCCACCCCCAATATTCAGTTTCCCTTTGTTCCTTGGGAATGAACCTTAAGTTTCTAGCTCAAAAATTACAGTTCCCTCCTACCTTCGCATCTAGGCATGGCTGTACCCACCTTGGCCAGTAAGGTGCGAACAGAACTGGTGCATGGGATAAAAAAAGGACTACTAAAAGGACTTTTCTGTCACATTAAGGGATTTTTATGTTACCTACAGCTAAACCGTATGCAAACTGATACAGTGTTCTCTCTGAAAACAAGATGAGTTGCTTTCTAAGTAAATTGCTATAGCGATCTCATGCCAGCATTAGAACAGTGCCTCACATATACTGGGTGTTCAAAATGTATTTGTTGAGTGAATGAATTAATAATGAAGGTTTTATACCAAGAGAAGACCAACTAACACTGGCAGCCCATGATCAGGCTGCAATGTAGTGTCGAGACTAATCCCATAGCCCATTCTCCAAATAATCCTCTCAAACATGAGACTGGCATTTTTCAAAATTTTCTTAACCAGGACCCATCATAAGAATGATATTTTACAATAATATATAATATTTACCGTTACTAAGTACAAGGCACTCTGATATTTTCTATTTTATTGTTTTTTATGTGCTAATTGCAAGTCTACAGATAATAATTTAAGGAAGCAAAAGGCAGCAGGGGGTAGCTGAAAACCGGTGGCAGTGGTATGTCAAACACTTGCATTTTAATCCCTGGAATCCAGTGACCTCAGGCAAGTCAAGCAATCTTATGGCGTCTCCACTGCCCCCGCTATAAAGCAGGCAGGTGCCCCTGACCCGCAATGTACTCCAGCAGAGCAAACTTGCGTATGTCCACGAAGAAGGCCAATGATGAGATGTGGTGAAAGCTTCTGTGCAAAGCGCCTTCCTCCACAGATTTTAGTGGGAACATAAGGTGAGGCACTACAAGATAATAGAAAAGCACTTTGGAACACTTAGAGGACTCCCTAATGTAAATACAAAGCCACCACATAAGCCTTCTGGGGATAATCTGAAGTGAAGGCACTGAAAAAAAAACACCTATTTCATAGCCTCTCTTCCTCTCACAACTACGAAGCTCACGGTGTCTGAATATTTCTTTTCCAATCATGAGCATTAGTGTGCTCAGCTGTGAAATGATGGCATTGAACCAGATGATCTTACCCTCTCAATTCCAAAACCCTGAGATTCTTTGATTCCATGGCAGTGACATGAGATGAGAGCTAATTTCTGTTCTTTGCCTCGGTACTCTTACCCCCAGCACAAGTGCCGCATAACGCTATTCTAATGCAGTGCTGAGGGTGCGAGCCACATCCTTTTGATACATCTATTTAGCCAACCGTGCATCTACGGAGTGCTTTTCATGTGTGCAGTAAACCAGCAGCTGGGGACATATCAAAGAGGTACAAGAAGCATCCTGTCCCTCATGGCACTTCCAGGAGCTGGCTGTAGAGACTCATGCGGCGAACCCGGTGGGGGGGGGGGGGGTGGCGCAGGGCCGGTGAGCGGCAGTTTGGAGCGGACAGAGATCGGTGTGTGCCTCGGGGCAGGACTTGAGCCCAATCCGGGGACTGTGCTGGGACAGAAGAGATGAATACATCTTGCACAGACCGGATGTAGAAAGAATGATCCAGCAAGAACCCAGTAACAAGAACAGAGGCCACCGAAGGCACTGCTCTGACCTCAGGTCTGCATGTGACCACCACGGGGGAACGAAGGTTAACAGGCGGGACGGGGACAGATGAGGACGAGTTTCCAGAAACGAAGGAGGGAGTCTGGTTTCTCTTCTGCAGGCAACAGGCACCCACTATGGGCTCTTTGACACGGCGATGCCATCCAAACCACACCTCTTTGGTGTTTTGTAACATGAACTACCACTTGCAAATCTCTAGAATTTAGATAGGTTTGAATTTCTGTCAACCTGGCAGAGAAAACTGATCCGAGTGTTTCCTCCTCCGTGTAGGATCACCGTGCAGAGTCCTTCGGGCGTCTCTGCCCCCCTCACTAACGCCCCCCCCCCCCCAAGGAGAGGAGGAATAGCTTGGTCACGTTGAGGATCCTGTCCCTCCCTCTCTCTCGTCTTCGGGGAGCCAGACCGCCAGCAGGAAGTACACATTCTTCTCTGCTCCTCCCACCACAGCTTCGGTGGGGCGTCTGGCAAGTCTGTCCGGTCCTGGGGGATCAATATTAGGCAATCTTCTTTTTGTATTTTTGAAGGATTCATTTGTTTATTTTAGAGAGAAAGCACAAGCATGAGAGGCAGAGAGAGGGGAAGAAAGAACCTCAAGCGGGCTCCACGCCCAGAGCACAGCCCGAGGCAGGGCTCGATCTCACCACCCTGAGATCATGGCCTGCGCCAAAACCAAGAGCCGGACGCGCAACTGACTGAACCACCC
>JAPYYJ010003882.1:0-11029 GCA_028533885.1 Nasua narica
AGAAAAGGAAGAGACTAGGCTGATTCCCAGGCCTCCACTGTGGATGCGCAGGTGGTGCTCTTGACCTCAATAAGGAAGTCAAATTCAGTACCAGACATGCCCCTGAGAAAACAGAGCACGTGCTCATCGTCCTTATGAGACACGGTTAACATCTTCCAAGTGCAGCTGGGTTCCAGGGCATGGGATCCACCCCATGTGGGTCACAGGTTGCAGGCAAGAGGCAATTTGGTTGACTCCTCATTCACTCAGATTCTTATCCATTAAATAAACAGTTGTTAAGTGCCTACCAGTGTCAGGTACTGTTCCAGGCTTTGAAAGTCCAATGGCGAATGAAAGATGAGTTCAGTTCTTTTATGATGTTTTCATTCTAATTTTGGAAGATATACTAAACAAATATACAAACAAATAAAGGAAGTTCTTGCAGATAGTAATATGTGCAGTGAGGACCATGAGATAGGGCAGTGTGATAGCGACAGGGAGTGGGGGTATCCCTGGACGGGGTTATTCAACTCAAATATACCTGGAATGCGTGGCAATGTGGGAACCAACTAGTTGTTCTTAGGGTGAGGGGCGGGCTGAGCTGCTGGGTGTGTGAAGAAGCTGGAATGAAAATAAAGAACCCCGGGCTTATGTGAATTATTAAAGGGAAGCCAAGCACAATATGAGTGCCCATAATCCTTTCCTTGGTTCCCCCACACCAAAGGATGATAGATCAGAAATGAACGAGCCTCCATGAGGTAATGCAGGTGGCGGGCTGGAGAGCAAGGTCCAGGCCCAGGGCTGAGTCTAAGAGCAGTGTGGGGATCCCCGTGAGACCAGAGGCTCTTTGGGGGTGCAGGCAATGCCCGAGGCTGTTAATCCCCAGACTGACTCAGTGCTTGGCACCTGCTGGGTTCTCTCTAAATGTCAGTTGACAAGTTGAGAAATCCTTTGGAGATGGACGGAGCAGCTACAGCAGAAGCAGGGAGCCTTTGTGTTCTGTGTGATTTCTTCACACTTGGGGAAACATTTGCTTCCTTCTATGAAACATGTCCTACAGCCTCCCAGGTAGGAAGGGGACGCTGACCAAATGGCTCCCATTGTCTCCTTGATTTCAGCACTTGCTGTCCCCTTGCGGACTGGTATTTGCTTTTAACACTTCTGCGATAATGTGGCTCCAAATCCCTTCCTGAGGTTTGTCCCCTGAGCAGCTGAGATAGCCTAGAATTCTAGAAGACTTCATTAGATGCCAAGGGAATAGAATAGACAAGAACGCCAAGAGAGCTTGAGAAGGATAAGCTATCAGGTTTGCACCGTATGGTTTCCCGATCTTTCTAGACCTGCTGGTTCCATTACCACATACCATGTAGAGAGATTTTTCAGATCTAACCCCAAAAGATGGGCAGAGTTTCACAGATGACATGACTAAGCTCTAGGCCCATCGCCACAAACAGGGAACAAATCTTCCTTTGACCAAACATTGGCACCATAGCCCAGCCAATTCTGACACACAGAATGAACTTTCACAGATGCCTCTTCATCTCCATCCCTGTTCCCCCCAGGGTGACTGGACAAAAAGCTAAAAACTCTATTTCTAAGACTCCCTTGCACCTAGGGTTCTTAACAGGGTTAGGACTAAGGGAACACAAGTAAGGCACCTCACACACAAAATTTAAGAGGACATCAAAAAAACTCAATCCAGGGGCCCAGGAGTGCCTGGGTGGCTCAGCGGGTTAAAGCCTCTGCCTTCAGCTCAGGTCATGATCTCAGGGTCCTGGGATCGAGCCCCGCATCAGACTCTCTGCTCAGCAGGGAGCCTGCTTCCTCCTCTCTCTCTGCCTGCCTCTCCGCCTAGTTGTGATATCTCTCTCTGTCAAATAAATAAATAAAATCTTAAAAAAAAAACCTCAATATAGACAAATAATGCTAATGCAGTATTTTCAAAAATTAAAATGTAATGCACTATTACATTATGCATTACAATATTGTTATGTTCCCTTTTGCTTTTGGCTTCAACACAGCTTGGCATGTCACTAGCTTCTTAATCTTAATTGGTTCCACCATAAGATGCACTCATATGAAATCTGGAAAGCAGAAATGAGATGGACGATATCTTGCTATGCAAGTTTCTGTTGGCAAGCACAGTTATGTTCAAATGCCCAGGCCCTTGCTGCAATTAGGACTGCAAGACGTGGGCTGAGGCATGCATGTTTTGCTGTTGCAGTTGGAGTGGGTACAGCATAGTTCTAAACCACTACTTGTGACAGCAGCTCCTATTACAGCCAGGATAGGCTCTTCCCGAAATTGACAGTGCTGACCATGGCCTCCTAATTCCCCTTTTACTTGTGGCGATGGGGGTACAATTCCCAGGTGGGCCATTTTGCAGTGTTGTTCATTCCTAGAGTTTGGTCTGGAATCTGCTTCTTCTGCCTTTCCAGAAATGTTAGAAAGAACCCGGATCCCTACATTATGTTCCTTTCTGGTTAAGATACCTAGAAAGGCTGCTGTTTCCTGTGCCTGAACCCCAACGAATGTCATCACCCCTCTCAGATTCATCCCATCCCTCCCAGCCCACCATCCTGCCCTTATGCAGGCCCCCGTTTTAATCTCCCCTACCTTCTCTAATATGGTTTTCATTTGACCTTCCACTCACCCTCTTTACACATTTCTTTTTCTGCATTCTCTACTCCCCACCCACATGGAATTGTCCCCTTCCTTGTGGGTCACACTTTACTGTGTAGATTCACCCTGTTGCTAATGATTTTCAAGGTAACATCAGCACATCTTACGGGGAGTCCAATATCAAAAATCCAATATGGAAAGTCCTTAGAATTTCTTCTTCTTCTTCTCGAGGAGCTTACATTCATCTCCTACCTTCTATCTCCACTAAATTCTTCATTTCTTGATTTCGCACATTCTGTATACTCTAACAAAGTTTTTTTTTTAAATAATTCACATTTTATTTTTTTTAAGATTTTATTTATTTGCCAGAGAGAGTGAGAGACAGCATGCAAACACAAGCAGGCAGAGTGGCAGGCAGAGGCAGAGAAAGAAGCAGTATCCCCGCCGAGCAAGGAGCCTCATTCAGGATTCGATCCCAGGACCCTGGGACCATGACCTGAGCCGAAGGCAGCAGCTTAACCAACTGAGCCACCCAGGCGTCCCTCTCACAAAGTCTTTTACATGTAGATCTTACTAAACACTTACATGCAAAGCAAACTCTTTTAAAAAAAAGTCCTGTATCTTCTCTGCCATGCTGCTCAGCAATCCCTGATTTCGTCCTTTCTTGTCTATTTGCTGCATTCCCCCCAAGAAAGAAAGGAAAGGTCTTCATTTTTCTAATTTTCTAAAGCTCTTCATTTCTTCTACCCTCTCCATATAGATTTTGTCCTATTATTCTACATCCAGTTGGCCAATCAATGTTTTCTTCCTATAAAATGTCATTACTTCTCAAGGAAGACTTCCTCTAGAGCTTAGCTTGGGAATATGAGCTGGTAAGAGCTAAATCACTGCAGATAACTGTATCAAGGTACTAGGAGTTCGTGGGAGTGATCTGGAAGAAGAGGTGAGAAAGACACAGGTGAGGAGAGGACCAGAAAAATGGCTAGAAGCCAGAGGACTCCATAAGGGGGTCTGGCCAGTGAGAATGGGGAAGGGAGGTGGGAAAAGGCCTTTAAGAACAAAAAGTTGAAAGTTGCCACAGGTGGAGATGGGGTAGCATTTAGGAGCACAAGCTCTGGGTCGCTGACCGTGCTCAAAATTCAGCCCTACCACTAACTAGCTCTGTGACTAGTAAATTCCTCAATGTCTTTTACATTCCTTTCCTTTTTTTTATAAAATGGGGTAATATATTTTTTTTAAGTCTACTTCCCATGACCACTGAAGGATTAAATAAGATAATATAGGAAAACCATCTGACAAAACACGCCAGTTCTCTGGGAAGGTTGGCCCTGGGGATGACATAAACAATGTTGAACAGACGTTGGTATTGCTCCCATGTAAATTGACATTATCTCCCTAAATCTTCAATTCAAAGTCTGTGCATTTGTTCAAGTAAAACAACTGAGTTCCCCATTCCGGTCGAAGCCATCATGAAAACAAGGGTAGCCGAATCCATAAACTGGCCGAATTCAGCAGAAGCAATTGTTCCGAATTCAGCAGAAGCAATTACACGAGCGTGCAAGCTCCTTGGGAAGTAACCGAAACCTTGGAGTTTGACGTTCCTACGGCTGGGGTTGGAGGGAGGGGTCAGGTGCACCAGATTTGAAGGGTAGGGACAAACCACCTGCCACCTGAGTAACTGGGCTTTGAGCAGTCACCACAGAGATGCCACTGCGTGGTGGGCCGGGCTGTTCCCTGCCATTCCTTGCAGTTGTAACTGGCAGTGGTGCCGTGAGGAGAAGAATTTTGAAGAGCTGCCCAACCTCAACTGGAGCTTGCAGGACCGCGACTGATTAAGGGCTCTGTCTTGACCTGGAAATGTTCCACCCACGTCGAGAGACAGCAAACTAAAGCCCATGGACCAAACCCAGTCCACCACCTGTTTTGTAGGGCCCATGAGCTGAGAATGCTTTTTCCATTTTCAGATGGCCAAGAAGTTTTATAAAAGAAGATTTCATGGCACATGAAAATGATATGAAAGTCAAATGTCAGCGTTCATAAACAAAGTTTTGCATTTGGTTAACTTAAAAAGTTGTGGGAATCTACTCTTTCGCTTTTGTTATTAGAGTGCCTACATAACATTCTAGATTTTATCACTTGGCCCAGAAAGCCAAGTAAAATATTTACTATCTGGCCCTTTACAGAAAAGGTCTGTCACCCCTGTTTTACATAATCCAGAGGAGTCCAAGATATTGCCACACTGTGCCTTCTCCCTCTCCCCCTCAAGGCTGTGCTGATTGTATTTCACTTGATTTTATCAATAGAAGCTGTGGGTGGGAGCCCTAGAGGCCTTTGGCCCAATTTCCTTTCTTTTGGTAGAAAATGTCTTTTTAAAATTGTCCCCTTAGTGATAAGTATGTGGTAAGTCAATAAGGCAAGGCCAGTGGATTTTTTTTTCTTTTGTCAAATATGAAAAATGAGTTAGTAGCTCTCATCCTCTTCTGCTTTCATGACTAAAGGATCAGGTAGGCCCACTTCATGCTCATGAGGCAATGTTCTCAATGTTTCTTTTATTTTCATGGGGACGGCCAGGTCTACTTTCCCTTTTATTCTTTTCTTAAAAAAAAAAAAAAAAAAAATTCCTTATCTGCTCACTACCACCCACCTCTCCTCTCTGACTAATTGCAGACACCTGAAAAGGATTTGCTTTCTTGGTAAGACCTAGGACTTGGCTACACTATCTGCCAGTTGGGTCGTGTTCTCATGTCTATGGCCTTGCACATCTTCCCCGCCCCAGGAAAGGAGGCCCCATCCCCTTCTCCCTGAAGTACCTGGGTGCCCTTTCTCCAGAAAAACTGTGTGAACTTTGAATTTTCTCAATGTAATAATTTCCCTGATAATTACATTATAATATCGATGGAGCTTATCTTCATTTCTGATAGTTCTTCAATTGGCACTGACTCCTGAAACTTTCTCTTTCTTGGCCCCACCCCCCGTCAAGTGGGTGGTTAATCATCTGTTAAATGTGTAAGAGCTTGAATGGAGTTGCCTTTTTAAAGAGAAGCCTGTGGAGTCTTTCAGAGGAGAGAAAAACCCTTTACAGCATGAATAATAATACCCTAATTATATGTCCTGGGGATTCTAATTTTCTTCTTCAGATTTTCTTGGAGTTCACACTACAGTAACGATACTCCCTTTTCTCTGAAAACTTCTCTCCCGAAGCCCATTTACTCATTCACCAACCATTTACTTCATCTTACTTAATTGATTTTATAAAAGCAATATAAGCTCTTTTTGACAAATAAAGAAAACTACCTGTCCCTCGTTCCTCTAATCCCACTCGCTGGGTTAACCACAGACTGAATTTAGGATTTCTTCCATCCACTTTGCTATATTCATATAGATGAAAACAAATGCAAAGAGCTGGTGTTTTTTTCTATCTTTTACAGAAAAATAGATGCCTATCACTTTGAGGCTATAATCAGAATGTGTGGATCTAATTCATTCTTCTTAGTAGTTGCATGGTATTCCACTGTAGAACTGTTGATGTCTTTGGGGGATAGGCTTTCAAGTCAACAAACATTTACTTTGCACAGAATAAATGTCAGACCCTATGATAAAAGCTAGAAAGAGGAAAATGCACAAGATACCATCTTTGATGTGAAAGTCGAGGTCCCATCTGGAGATTAAACAAATGATCGTAAGTGAACATGAAGTGCTACAATAGAGGAGTGTATAGTCATACAGAGAACTTGGAGGGGGATTCAGAATATTCTGGAGATAAAAGCAACAGATAAGGGGGGAAGGCCCAGGCTTAGGGAAGAGCATGTGCAAGGCCAGGGAAGCTTGAAGGAGCGTTGACTGACCCTCGGGGAACAGGCTAGTGCACAGTGTGGAGCAGCTGGAAGAGGGCGGAATGGCACCAAAGTGAATGGACTTGGATGCCAAGCCAATCTGGACTCAACCAGAGGGCTGAGAGTAAAGGGGAGAATATGTAAGGGTTTTAAACAGGAGAATGGATCCTGTTTCCAGAAAGATGTCTGGGGAGCCTTTGGGGGATGAATTTGTGAGGAAAAACAAGATAACAGAAGATGACAAGAAGCAATTGACATAATCTAGTCAAAAGAGGGTGATGGCCTGAGGCAGGGCAGTGGCCAGAGAATGGAGGGGAGAGGATAGGAATTACCTTTGTGAGGTGAGCCCAGGAGGACCTGCGGGTAGACCGAAGGCATGGCAGCACAGGCAGGCTTTTGGCTTGGGCGACCAGATGTACCCACCGAAGGAAATGCAAGGGAGAGGTAATGACTTCAGTTTTGCTCATGTTGAGTTTGAGGTACCTATGGAAACATCTTGGGCTTTTTGAACATTTTCCAAATACGTGGCAATGATGGCTCTCCTAAGGTACTTCATTTAACTCTGTGATAGGTTTTCCCCCTTCACAGAGAAAAAGAAATGAAATGACTCAGTAGGGTTCCAACCACGGAGTCCAGTCCCAGGAGGTGGGAGCTATGTAGCAGCAGGGACTCTACTAGCACACTCGGTGCCTCTGAGTGAATTCTGATGGCCTTCTCTAGCTAGCAGACTGCAAAATGTGATCCTTGGGTAGCTCAGTAAGCAGACAGTATCTTTCTACGAGGCTGAGGCACGCATGTCAGAGGGCACGGCTAAGGCAAGGGACAGTGGGTAAGACTACATGGTGCCATCCCCAATCAAGCACTTGTGTACAAGTCCCGGTCCATACATTTATAGGAGAAGCCCCAAAGCCTGTCACTAATGAGTATTTCTTCTGGAGTGACCATGGTCACCAACAACCTCCTAATTGCCTAATCTGACCAATATTTGTCATTCCACATCTTACTTCATTCAGTAAACACACCACCTTCACTCAATGATAAGCACATTGGATGTCAGAGACACACCATAAAGAGCAAGACTTGCCCTTAAGATCTTCTTGGACCTGTAGGGAAGTCCGAAGGGACAACCTCCAAATCTCATTAACACAAGAGGAATGCTTCCATGCCGATAGGTACAAAGTATAGCGGTGGGACAAAAATAAAATATACTTTGAGTGGAGGGACACCTGGGTGGCTCAGTGGGTTAAAGCCTCTGCCTTCGGCTCAGGTCGTGATCTCGGGGTTCTGGGATTGAGTCCCACATCGGGCTCTCTGCTCGCCGGGGAGCCTTCTTCCTCCTCTCTCTCTCTCTATCTCTGCCTACTTGTGATCTCTCTCTGTCAAATAGTCAAATGGGATCTTAAAAAAAAAAAAAGATACTTCGAGTGGAGTTACCAATAGCTTCAGAGATCAAACAGCAAAGAATTTTCCAGGGTAAGCAGGAATCCCCAAGATGGATAGGGTTCCCAGAAGGATATTCCACTGAGGGGAGGCCTGTGGTTGCCAGATGCAGTCGGGGCATTGGTTCCATCAGAACCCTCCATAAAGCTTTTTAGCATCCCAACAACAGGGATCTTTGCGATTTAAAAAATCTGACAAGGTAAGGAAAATGACAGAATTTATCCTTGGCAAATATCACTCTTTTCTTTCGGGGACACTCACTAATATTGTTTTTGAAGTACAAGGCCCAGGAGCTCAGTTGGAGGGAGAGTCTGACACAAAAGGGCTGAGCTGCTTTGCAAGATGAAGTGGGTACAGAGGAAGATGCCTCCAATTCGGGCACCTCCTGGGTTGTTCCCTGAGGAAGACCCCCAGCAGAAGATGATTTTGAGGGTTGGAGAGGAGGCAAAGTGTCTTATCAGTTTGGGGTGTTATAACAAATTAGCATAGAGTGGTTGGCTTAAACAACAAACATTGATTTCTCACAGTTCTCGAGGCTACTAAGTGTACCCAATGGATTGGGTTCCTGGGAAGGACCTGCTTCTTCTATGTAGATAGCCACCTTCTTTCCATGTCCTTACATGGCACTTCTAAGGGCACTAATCCCATCATGGGGCTCCATCCTCCCAAACTCATTTAAACCTAATCAATTCTCAAAGCCCAACCTCCAAATATATAGTGTTCACATTATGGGTTCGGGCTTCAACATAGAAACTTGAGGGGAACACAAACATCCTATTGATAGCAGGAAGGCATCCGAAATTGGGGTCGAGAAGGCGAGAGAAGATGAGAAGAAGGCCCTCTGGAGCAGGACACAGCTAAGATCAGGGCATGGATAAGGTCAGGGAATGACAGTGATAACCATCCAGTTACTTCTCGAATAGCGAGAAGGGCCCTGTCATTTTAGGAGCAGTTGCGTCTGATATTGAACATTACCTGGTTTCCTATTTTGCCTTGTCTTTAGTCTTCTGGCTTTAAAGTTAAGGTTTATTGACCCCTAATGAAGTGTAGGCTGGTGGTGGTGATGCCCTGGGGGAAGGAAGAGGGGAGCCAATCAGAAGAAAGAAAGGAGAGGGCGATGCCAAACAGATCAAGAAAAAAGGTTGAGGGCAGGAGCTCTGAGTCGGGTTAATGAGAAAAAGAAAAAACAAGGACAATCTCAGAACCTTCTTCCCTCCTACCCAGGAACCCTCAGAGGCATTTAGGAGGGAAATTAAATTCCTGTGGAGATAACTATATCATGGAAGCTTGAGTTCTTTCATGTGGTTGTAGTTATTTCTCTGAATCCAAAAAGCTGGAGGACTTGAAAAGTGAAATATAAATACAGATTTCCTTTCTGTGTCTGTCTGCTCCAGAGAATTCTGATTCCAAATGTTTGTGGTAGGGTCCTGCCCAGATGGCTCTGATGGGTCGCTAGGCTGAGGGGCTACTGCCTCAGGCTGTGGAGACCATAGAGTTTCAAGGAGGCGGGTGTTGTTTTAGAAAGCCCCCCTTGGTGGCTGGTGGCTGGTGGGCAGAGGTTGGAGAGGTTGGAGTGGTTGGAGTGGGAAGTTCTGTCAGGAGAACTCATGGCCGCCTCAGCCTGGGGCCCTTCCCAGCGGTTCCTGTGCTGCAACTCTCAGGGCACCTGTCATTCGTCCAGCCATTTTGTCTTCCCACTTTCTTCCTCAGAGTGAGCCTTCTCCTTGGCAGCGAAGTGTCTTTCATTTGTAATTCCCACCGTCTGTTGTTGAAGAAAAATAAAGACCAGCGTGTTTGTGTTCCATCAGCAGGCCACCTCTGGAAGTGGGTCAGAGCCAAGCCACGTGGACCTACTATTCGGACTCCGGGCTTTGGAATCCTGCTAGCTTCTACCTTTTACATCTTCTCAGAAAGTCAAGAAATTGCTAGAGCAAACACCTCCCCCCCCCCTTTTCGCATTAGGCTAGGCGTAGCTAGAGGAGCCCAGCTCTTCCTCACCCCAGTGCTCCACTCTTTCCCTCCTTCACAGTAAAAGGCTGAAAAAAATGTTGGTGGCTGCTGTGCTTACAAAATGACATTTAATATGGGTACTTAATTAAAGCTGAGAATAGGGCAAACTCCTTTTGGGGATTTTCTCCCCTTAGAAATGCGTCCTGTGCTGTAAAAGTTGAGGGACAAAATGTAACAATTACTGAGCATAATATGGGGAATTGTCCCTAGAGCCCCGCAGCCCCCACTCCCAGGCAGCACCTTCCTTTTTCATGTAAGTGTGGGCAATACCAGGACCGAGCGGGGCCGTCTGCTATCTCCTCTGGTGTCTTAGGTAAATACGCCCCGGCCACAGAGCGTGGCCACAGGTGCGCGCTGCACCCTCTTCCACCGAGTGCGTCCTGCGTACGTTCTGATTAGCATCTGTCAGGTAAGCGTGTGGAGGCCGAGGACAAAGGACACTGTACCGGCACTGAAAACAGTAAGTGCCTTCCCCCGGGAAAAACCTTTAACACTTCGTTTTTTTCCAAACACAGGGAGGAAACTTACAGGTAAAGGCCATCATCTCCCTCTGGTCACGATCACTTTAACACTTCAGACGGAAGAGGAAGCGGTCAGCGGTCAGCGCTGTAGGGAGTACATCTCTAAATGTGGTATCGTCGTAGGTAGAAGATAATCCCTCCGCTCTGGTTCGGAGTCCTACGCGGATTACATGTGAATAGGTGCCTCATTATAAGAGTGTGACGCGTCACGCTAACATTTGTACGAGTCATCACTACACAGCATTCGCAGGGCTAATGGTCGTTTTTCAGGTCCAAGCATTTGTTCTGGGA
Organism: Nasua narica; assembly: GCA_028533885.1. Classification (NCBI taxonomy): domain Eukaryota; kingdom Metazoa; phylum Chordata; class Mammalia; order Carnivora; family Procyonidae; genus Nasua; species Nasua narica. The sequence continues at coordinate 10,697 of JAPYYJ010003882.1, forward strand.
GAACAAGGCCGCAGCTCACATTGTTCTAACAGTGTGGCCGGCAGCTGGCTTTACCACAATGAGACCCATTGTTGGGTAAATGGAGTCCCTCAGGTGAATGTAATTATGCAAATCCTTCCCTAACTACCCGAGCTCTCGGGCCTTCTCCCCGGTGGCCTCCCACCAGTGGGAACACTGTCACATTTCATTATGGGAGGCCTCGCTTGTTTGCTGGGAGTGTCCTCCCTACTTGCTCAGGCCTGAGGGCCCCAGAGAACCTGCCACTGGCCTTGCCCCCATAGGCCTGCTGGGCCCACTAAGAAGCTCACCAGATGACAAAATCCTTTCCACCAA
>JAPYYJ010003883.1:0-11028 GCA_028533885.1 Nasua narica
TTCCTTCCTTCCTTCCTTCCTTCCTTCCTTCCTTCCTTCCTTCCTTCCATGTTTCTGTGTTTTCCAGATAAAGTAGAAGGTACAGATGTTGCTCTGGGCACTGGACTCTACAGATTCTTGCGCCCCCATTCCTATTCTCTACAGAGAATCAGGTGAAGGTCTATAAATCGAAAGAATTCTGTCCAAAGTGCATAATTACTTTGCACTAAGGAATATATATATGCTAAATGGAGCACTGAAGGAGGTGGGGGAAGAACCCTATAAATGGTTTTGTTCAAATGCAGTATTATAAAACATCTAGCTATAAAACTGTTTCCTTAGTGTCTGTACTTTGCTAAGCTAGTGAGTTATAAAGAACCACAGCTGAAAAACAAAAAACAAAAAACAAAAAAACAATTTGTTTTTCTCTCAAGAATTCACAGAAGTGCTGTTTCTCAGCCTCTGGGGTGTGATCCGTCTGCGCATTTGTAAATGTTTTAAGATGGAAAAATGATACCCTTCTCATTCTGTCTGTGGTCTATGAGAATGGGCTGTGCAGAGGAGTCAGATGAAAACTGATCCTGGGCCAGTGCAGGAGAGATGGCCAGACCTCCATAGGCTTTTGAAGGACAAGTCCTCAGAGCGGCTATTTAATGCATGAATGCAGAATCGCATACACACAAGAAGCAGTCTAGGAACTGTCTGTAGGGCAGTTTTTTGGGGGGGAATGGTCAATTTCATGAACAGAGAAACAAGAAAGGACATACTACAGAAGGCTAGCAGATCGCTAATAAGCTAATCTTGTTTAGCCTTCGTTGTCAAGTCTGAATCTTCAAAAAAAGAGGTGAGTTTGGAGAAAGGATCTCTATTAGAAATGTCAGCCATGGAGCCTACTCCATTTAAAAGCCCTTTATATGAAACAGCACACCAACAGCGCTGCTGAGGACACAGGAATCATACCACCCTCCCAGCCACGATGCAAGGGAGGAGTGCCTGACCTAAGGGCAGCCATGTTGTGCCACGAGCAATTCACAGTATGGCCAAGCTGGCTCCGTCAGAGTCCATCTCTCTGGAACCGGAAGAAGGCCATAGCGGAAGAACCCATGCTCTAGAATGCATTTCAAGTTTACACATTTCAAGAAGTTCAACTTGATTGATTGTGAAAGGATTCCGGGGTGCCTGGCCACTGGGTGGTTACTGTCACCGCTATGGTGACTTATCAAAGCCCCATGCCTTCATTTCTCCCCTACCCCTAGGGCCTAGACAGCCTGTTTCTAAGTTGTACCACTGTCACCTCTCTACATGTCACTAATCTATTAGTGGTGCACACAATCAATGATTTAGGAAAATATACTAAGCCTGTGAATGTGATTAACCAAGACAAGTAGATATAGAAAACGTTACCATCAACTGGGTAATGCATTCTCTATTTGTCACCTCCGGTTAGAAATTACACACCTTGGGCTCAAAAAGTCCATTTCAAGGTGTGAATCTGGTTCTCAATAAAGACAGAAGGATTTTCCTAATTCTGTCAGACAGACTGATATCATTGTCCCTGCTCATGCAGTTTCAACTTGGTAAAATATCCCCTTAAAATACAGATGAACAGAAACAAGGACTGGTCCATATTAGTTGGCCAGAACAGCTGTAACAAAGCTGGTAAGCCACAGCTGGGTGGCTTAAACTACAACAGAAATTTACTTACACACAGCTGTGGAGGCTAGAAGTACGAGTTCGAGGGGTCAGCAGAGTTCATTTCTTCTGAGGCTTCTCTTCTTAGCTTACAGCCAGCCATCTTTAAATTTTTTTCTTTTATAAACACTTTCTTAACTGTGGTAGGTACACTTAACCTGAGCTCTACCCTCCTGAAAAACATTTTAAGTACACAATACAGTGTAGTGAATTACAGGTATAATACAGGTCATAGAACAGATCACTGGAGTTTGTTCATCTTGCATAACTGAAACTATATTCCCATTGTACAGCGACTCCCCCATTTCCCTGCCTCCCAGCCCTTGCCAACCACCATTCTACTTTTTAATGAATTTGACTGTTTTATTTTTTGAAAGATTTTATTTATTTATTTGAGAGAGAGAGAGAGAGCACAAGCAGGGTGGAGGGGCAGAGGGAGAGGGAGAAACAGACTCCTCACTGGGTAGGGAGCCCAACAACACAGGGCTTGATCCCAGGACTCTGAGCTGAAGGCAGCTGCTTAACCAACTGAGCCAACTAGGTGCCCCATGAATTTGACTATTTTAGATACTTCATGTAAGTGGAATCATACAGTATTAGTCCTTCTGTGACCGGCTTACTCTATGCAGCGTAATATCCTCCAGATTCATCATGTTGTTGTATATGGCAAGATTTCCTTCTCTTTTAAGGCTGCATTGTATGTATATCATATTTTCTTTATCCATTCATATGCCGGTGGATATTTAGGTTGTTTCCATATCTCAACTATTGTGAATAATGCTTCAATGAACACAGGGTGGAAATAACTCTTTGAGATCCTGATTTTAATTCTTTGAGATAAATACCCAGAAGTGGCACTATCAGATCATATGATAATCCTCTTTTTAATTTTTGGAGGAACTTTCATACTATATTTAGTAAGAACTGTACCATTTTACCTTCCTACCAACAGTGCACAAGGGTTCCAATTTCTCCATATCCTTGCCAACACTTATTTTTGTTTTTTGGATAACAGTTATCCCAATAGGTGTGAAGTGATATTTCTTTGGTTTTGGCTTTACCTTTCCCTAAAAATTAGCAATGTCGAGTATCTTTTCATAACTTGGCTATTTTTTAGCTCTTTTGGAGAGATGTCTATTAAGTCTTTTGTCCATTTTTAAAACAAGCTATTTGGGGTTTTTTGCTATTGAGTTGTAGGAGTTCCTTATATATTTTGGATATTAACTCCTTATCAGTTAGATGGTTTGCAAACATTTTCTCCCATTTTGTATGTCTGCAAATATTTTCCCCCATTTTCACTCTGTTGATTGTTTCCTTTGCTGTGTAAAAGCCTTTAATACGAAATAGTTCCACTTGTCTATTCTTGCTTTTGTTGCTTGTGCTTTTGGTGTCATATGCAAGAAATCATGGCCAAGATCAAGATCTTGAAGATTTTTCCCTATCTTTTCTTCTAGCAGTTCTATAGTTTCAGGCCTTATCTTTAAGTCTAATCCACTTGAAGTTGATTTTTGTGTGTGTGGTATAAGATAAGGTTGAAATTTCATTCTTTTGCATGTTGATTAGATGGCCTTCTCCCTGTGTTCATGTGGTCTTCCCTCTGAACCTTTTGTTTTCCAAATTTCCTCTTTTTATAAGGACACTAGTGCTTTTGGATTAGAGCTCACCCTAATGACCCATTTTAACCTAATCATGTCTTTAAAGATACTATGTCCAAATACAGTCACATTCTGAGATACTGAGGGCTCAGACTAAAACATACGAATTTTGGAGGAATACATTTCAGCCCATAACACTTTGCAAATAAAATGCTGTAATTTCGAGAGTCAGGATGTGAGGACTCCTTCCTTTTGTGGTTTTAATAAATACCAATTACTATTGGAGTATATACAAAGGAAAAGTGACCTGTTGCATGAATTTAGGTAAGTTACCTTAATTCTCCATATTCCAGTTTTTCTGTGTGTAAAACAGGAAACAAATGTTTTCCCCATCTTCTCTGAACTTTTCCAACAGGTAAAAAATTTCAGTCTTTAAAAATGACTTTGTCATCTTCAAAATCTTGTGTGTCTTCTCTTCCCTGTGGTTTTCATGACAGTGTAGCCGTTTTCAGCTGCTGTCCCATGATTGAACATTCACAATAGCTCCAGGATGTCAGTGGCAGAGCAAAGTTTCTGTTGCCATTTAGCAGGTGAGGAAATCAGTATACAAGGAGGTTAAGGAAGCTAATAACATTTCTAAAGTCATATATAATAAGTTGCGCCTTTAAAAATGGAACCAAATTTTCTTGGACCATTTCAACTACGCAATATACTGCAATTTTAAATAGCTGTTTTTTGTGAAAAATAGAAAAAGAGAACAGTCTTCTGAAACTAAAGAGCTAGAAGCACAAAGAATCTTAGTACTTTCCTCTGGAGCTGGCTTCCTTTTCCATAAGATTAACTAGAGTAGTGCATCTTAGCATGACATCAATGAGGGTTGACTTTTTGGCATCGTCAGCATTATGTATCTCGAATACCTTTCCAGGCACAATGTTTATAAAATGATGTGACTGCCTCCCACAAATGAGTCATGTTCTGTGGTTTAGATAAGTTCCCTCAGCTGATAATCATGAGCTGATTATCATGATGGCTTTTTCCTGGACTTGTTTCAATGCTGAATTTCATCCAAAGACTTTGCCCACACACTTATTTTCTTGTAGCATCCATTGGCAATTGCATTTCTATTGGATTGCCGGACTTTCTACTTATTAATATTCTCAAGCTCATCACTTAGTATTGATGTTTACCCCTTGTCTTGTATTGATTGCAAATATTTTTTTGACAGACTGTCAACTATCTTTTTACAGTGGATTTGCCATATGTAAGTGAAATTTTTATTTTGTTTCTCACCGTAAAATCTAATTTTGCCTTTACTGTTTCTGAATTCCAGGAATTTCTTGCCAAGATTATATAATAATTATGTAAATTTTGGCCTAGTTTTTAAACGGTTTTTAAAAACCCATTTCATTTTCAAATTCACCAGGAATTTTTGTGTTTGTGATGAAAAGAAGGTATTAACTTGATTTTCCTTTCTGACTATATAATCAATTCCATCAATAATTTTATTAAACCATTCATCTATCTTTTCTGTACCTTAATCAGATACTCAATTCCCATTGTATATAACCAGGTTCTGGTTTCTCTATTCATCTCCATTAATTTGTGTTTTTTTTTCTATTCTTATACCATTATCACACTACAAATTTTATTTATATTTTAAAATAAATAAATAAGTAAAATAAATAAATAATAAATTTTAAAATAAAAATAAATTTTATTTCTGCGGATTCCCATTATATTTTGATATCTAATGAGGCAACTTCTATACATTTCTGAAATTGTCTCGAATTTTCTAGCACATTGACTTCTTGGTGAATTTTTTAGTTTTTCTATTTTAATTCAGTTCAGTTTTTATTTTTAAAAATGATTAAATCACTGGATCAAAATAAAAATTGTTATTATATAATTCTGGATTGACTAAGAAAGTAGATCTTACTAATTAAAAAAACCAAAAAATTAACTTTCATATGGCAAACATATAATAAAGAGGGTTAAAAGACAGTTGACACTCTGTTGGAAAACTATTTGCAAATTAGTTGAGCTACTTTGTATGTCAGGTATAATGTGCTGGACATTCCTCACTGAATAACACAGGCAATAATAGAACTGACATTCTAGCAGGTTAAGGCCAACAATAAACAATCAACACAATAAATAATTATCTGCTAATTAGAAGACATATAATGCTATAAAAGAAAAGAAAAAAGTAGAGGAGTTGAGTAGGGAAGTCAAGAGTGCTAGGTTAGGGGAACAGGTTGAAGTTTTGAATATAATGATTGGGAAAAGCTTCACGAGAGAGGGACTATTTGAGCAAACTTTGAAGAAAATGAAGAAGTTAGCCATGTGAATAATGAGAATTATAGATTGGGATTGGTGTTTAATTTGTAAAATCATTTGGGGGAGAACTGATACATTATGGATTCTTCTCTAAGTAGGTCTTTCCATTTAGGTCTTTCTTTAGTTACTTCAGAAAATATTTACATCTTTACAGATCTTGAATATTCTGGGGTCTTCCACATTTACAGATAAGTATATTTCTAAATAATACATGATTTGTCACTCTTGCTATTTGTAGAAACAGAATTTTTCTCATATTTTATAATTGTTTATTTCTGGTGCACAAAAGAAGTTTTGATATTTCTTATACATCTTATATCCTCCATCTATCTGACTCAACACTTTTCTTAGTTGTGGTTTTTCAATTTGGAAACAAATTATAACAAATTGTGTGGTGGTCTATAGACAACCATATTAACTGAAAATGTAAATGGTTCTATTATTTTGCATCTTTGTCCCTTTTATTTACTTATCTCAAGTATTGACTAGAATTTCAACAATAATATTGAATACTGCATGTCTTAACTGGCATCTGTACTTTCTTCCTGACATAAATGAGGATGTTTCAAAGTGTTTCACCATTAAGTATGATGTTTGTTCAAGGTTTTCAATAGATCACTTTTATCAATTTAGTGAAATTTGAGTCAGGACCAGAAGTTAAAATGATAAGTTTTAACAATCACTTATTGCAATAATTATGCCATTTTGCTCTTTTTGTAGTTTTCTTTCCTTCCTTCTTTCTTTTTTTTTTTTTTTTGAGAAAGAGAGAAGCGGGGGGTGGGGGCAGAAGGAGAGTGGGGGAGAGAGAATCTTAAGCAGGCTCCATGCCCAGTGCAGACCCTGACGCAGGGATCTATCTCACCATCCTGAGATCATGACTTGAGCCAAAATCAAGAGTCTGAAGCTTAATCGACTGAGCCACCCAGGCACCCTGCCATTTTGCTATTTTAAATTAAATATAATAAATTATATTAATTAATTAATTTCCTAATCTTGAATTATTATTAAGTTCTTTGTTTTAAAATTTTTTACTTGATCATAAGGATAATTTATTTTTAGTGTAATTCTGAAATTGGTTAATGCTTTATTTGCATGTTCACATTATATTCCTGAAATTGGTCTATAATTTTCTTTTTTTGATAATAATAATAATTCTTTCTCTTGGGCCTTAAATGCACTGACCTTGAAAACTGTCTGAACTTTGTACATAACTTATTGTTATCTGTTCAGTTTCTTCAGTGGTTGTAGATCTACTCATGTGTCTACCCTTGATTTTGCTAAAAGATCATTTCTTCGAGACTTTGACATATTTAGCTGCCAAGATGTATAAGTCATCCTCTTACAATCTTCTTGTTTTCATTTCCCATTTTAGTGATTATGACCTTTTTCTTATCACTATTATTGCTTAGTGACTTGTTTTCTCCTTTTCTTGAACAGGCTTCCCCCAAGTTGCATAGGACTTTCAGGAAAACAAGCTTTTAGTTTTCTTAAGTTTGATTTGATTATTTTATTTTATTTTATTTTATTTTATTTTATTTTATCATTATTAATTCCTTCCACTTTCTTTAGTTTTACTGGTCTTCTTTTTACTTTTCTAAGTTTAGTTTTTATATACGTATTTTCCTTTTTAAAATTAGTGCACAATTTTTACAAAACAAATGTAAGTGCGGTTCCTGGGGTGGCTCAGTTGCTTAAGCCTCTGACTTCCACTCAGATCACGATCTCAGGGTCCTGGGATCAAGCCCCGTGTTGGGCTCTGTGCTTAGCAGGAAACCTGCTTTCCCTCTGCCGCCCTCCCCACTTGTTCACTCTCTCTCACTCTTTCAAATAAATAAATAAAATCTATAAATAAACAAACGAATAAATAAATGTAAGCACAAAGGTCATAAAATCAATTACTACTGAAGAGTTGATATCTGCCACCCCCGCCCCCAGAAAAAAGAACTGTCCCCTACTCTACTTCTTGATATATTCTAGTTCTGTTTCTTAGAGGAAACCACTGACAAATCTTTTACTATTGCACTTGGTCCTTACTATCCTATCACTAAAAAATATTTCTTTTGTTATTTATTGATTTATTGGTTTTAGATGTTATCTATAACTTCTTATTATCTATAAGCTACTGATATGCTTTGCTTTGTTATGGAAACACTATATAACCCAACATCCTCATATATTATAATTTGGTTTAAATTATAGTCAGTATTTACAATATTGTGCCTGTGTAAAAATATAGTTTGCTACCAGCCACATAATCTTTTCTTTCTTGTGTACTTTTTATTTTTTCCTGGAGTTAATATTTATCATGCCCTTTTCTTTTGTTTAGTGGTCTATATATGTACGGCAATGATTTTCCAAAGACTTCAAGAGAAATCTATCCTTGTTTTCCCAAGCATTAAAGCACAGCAAATAATCTCTTCACTACATTTCTGTCCTGGCTACTTCCTCACCCCAGCTCCCCAGCCTCCCACTCCATCTGGACCGGTTGGTCTCTAGGCCAGTTGTAGAGCTGCTGCCAAGAGGCTTCCTTTCATTCTTTTCTTATCTAAAATCCCATATTTCCTGGATCTCATGTTTTCACTTTTCATTTTATTCTCATTTTACTGAGGCATGTTCTCCAAGATTTTCCATGAGAACGATGAATGGGAGCTGCTTGCAAGTCTGATTCACCTCTATTTTAGGCTCATGTTTAATTGATGGTTTTGCTAGGTATGAAACTCTAGTTTAAAAATCATTTTTCCTTAGTTCTAAAGGCGTTGTTCCACTATCTTCTAGCATCTAGTTTTCAGTTTAAGAAATCTAGTGATTCTCATTCCCGTGTCTTTGTTTATGATCTATTTTTGCATCTTCCTTTTATCTACAAAATTTTGATATGAGTCTTTTTCACTCAGTTTAATAGACCCCTCAATCTGAGATGTGCCCTTTGGTTTTGCAAGTTTTCTTGTAATTTTTCTTGATAATTTTCTCCCCTCTATATCCCCATTTTTCTCTCTATAGCTGCTAACAGTGGTATGCCACATTCTTGGATTGATTTTCTAATGTTCTCCTATGTTCCTCCCCATATTATACTTATTTGCTTATTTATTAATTCTTTGATTTATTTTAGTTTCTGTGAAGTTTCCTTAACTTTGTCTTTGAATTCCTCTATGGAATTTAAAATTTCTAATAGCACATTCTCAATTACTAAGAGATCTTTCTTATCTGCTGATTATGCCTTTTCATTATTTATCAATACATTATTTTCCTTTATCTCTCAGGTTATAATAGTTATTTTGAAACCTTCTTCTCCTACCACCAAATTATTTTGGGATCCTTTTTCCCAAAAGGAAATTGGTGAATTTCCTTTTCATTTGGGTAGATTTCCAAAAATGTCTAAAGATTGTTGACTGTCCTGTCATATTTAGGCACGGCAATGCTGATTGGAACTTGTACATGGACAAGCTAGTTGAATAGTTAAGGGACTACAAAATGCCATGGTTGCTGAAGGACCCTTGAATGCTAGTTTTCCCATTCACTTACTCCACAGTGGACTTAGCCATCCTTCTAACTGCTGGCATTTTGATGATCAGTGTGAGGAAATTTATCTCCCGTTCTCAATCCTGCTCTGCTCCCTCACTCCTTTGTTTCATACTGTTTCTGAGGTGCTCAAGATTTTGTCTTCCAGATTTCAAGTCCTCTAGGTTATGCACCCTAGTGCCACATGGGCAGTTGAGGTCACTTGGCTGATTGCTTGGCTGCATAGTGGAGAAGGACCTAAGTGTCTAGCCACTCTGTGAAGAGACCTTTGAGCTATCTCTCATGTCAGCTCCATAATCAAGTAGCAACTTCCAAGCTCCCTGGTACCATTTGGAGCCAAGTTTGACAGAGGTAATGGGCTAAATTGCACACCACTTGTTGATATCATTGTCTGTAAACATTTGGATAATAATTTAAGCTATTCAGTTCAATCGGGTGCTTTTCAACTTTCCAGAATAAACTCTTCAGCCAAAGTTTTCTCGCTCTTTGTCAATCAGTAGTGTGTTGGCATTCTAACCTGGTTTGGGGAGATAGAAAGTATAAATACTCATGGTTAATGCCATGTAGTCACTTTTTCTTGTTTCCTAATAAATGCAATTGAAGACAAAAACTCTGCTATGAATAACATAAAGCACAAAACACAGCTTTTTGTATGAGGTCTTCTCATTATTATTTCTAAAAAAACTATATAAATTGGCTTTGACATTTCGTTTACCTGAATAGTTACTAGATTATTCTGTGATTATTTTCTTTTTTTTTTAATTTTTTTATTAACATATAATGTATTATTTACCCCAGGGTACAGGTCTGTGAATCATCAGGCTTACACATTTCACAGCATTTGCCATAGCACATAGCACATTTTAAAATTGATTATTTTCCATTTTAAAATGAATTGATTTGTTTGGGCTTTTATTTTCTTGCTAATTTTTAGTTTTATTAAAATGCAGTCAGAGAATATGATCTACATGATTTCTGCTTTAGGGACATATTGCAATTTTTCTCTGTTGTTCTTATATGCCAAATTTTCCATTGTTTCGTGGATATTTGAAATTGCTATGAATTTGCCTTAATTGGCTACATATGCATATTATATCAAAAATTAATTGTGTGTTATGTTAATTGTGATATTTGTACTTATTATACCCTTACATCTCACCTTCTTCATCTGTCAAATTTTGAGAGAGGTAATTTGTTAGACTCCTATTATGCATGCAGTCTTATTAATTTGTCCCTAAAATTCTTTTCTTTTCTTGATGAGTTAGTAGGAGTTCAAAGGTTTATAACTGATCATTTCTCCATGTATTTGCCCCTTTACTAATATAAAACCCCCTTTTTCATTAAATTGTATTACTCGAATTCTCTTCAGTCTGTTTTTAATATTGCACACCTTGTGTCTTTTGTTAGTATTTCAAAGTATATTTCTGTTCCCTTTATTTTGAGCCTTTCTATATCATTTCATTTCTGGAGCATCCTTTGTGAAAAATATATAGCTGATTGATTTTGTACTACTCCTTAAATGAAGAGGTGACTGTGCTACAGTCAATTGGCCATAGAGGGATTTTAAGCAGGTGAAAAGCATTATTGGATCTGCATATAAAAATTGTACCATTATTGGAAGTAGCGAAGAAAATAGAAAGGGACACAATCAAAGGCAGGTAGAATTTGGACTCAAGTTCCCTGCTTAGGATTTTAGTAATCCTATTTCAAATGTGCTTATCTAAAAATGAAAGGATATTACATATCTATGGCTTCTAAAGGAAAAATGGTAGAAATGGGATTCAAGAGATTTTGGTCTACCAGGTATGAATAAATTGTTCCTTTTTCAAAGATGTTTTAAATGCTTCAAAGATTTTCAAGAAGTAATGACCACAGATTAGATTACAAACTTCATAAAGAATCTGTTTTG
>JAPYYJ010003884.1:0-11028 GCA_028533885.1 Nasua narica
TGGCCACAAGAATGGGGACACAGGGGCACCAGCTCACCGGGTGATCCAAGTCCAGGTCAGGGTCAAACTTGGTGACCAGATGGTGGCACTTATCTAGCTCGGAAACCTTCCTCGGGAACCAGAGGACTTCGCGGAGGGCGGAGGGGACAGGGGCCTGCGTGAGCGGCAGGCCGGCCCGGAAGCAGCGTCCCCTGCGGCTTCCTCGGGGGGGGGGGGGGGGCGGGACAGCGGGCAGGTCCCAGAGGTGCCCCAGCAGCGCACAGATGGGCGGAGGGCCTGAGCTGGTGCGGGGGTTGCCCAGGCCGCACGTGTGGTCACCCCAGGGTCCCCTGCGGGACGCTCTGCACCCCCATCCCGAGGTCACGGGTTGTCCACAGCCTCACCCTTGTTCTCCCCGGCGCCGCGCACGTCCTCCGCCACCCGGCGCACGGAGCTGAGCAGGGCGCGCAGGTCGGCGCTGGGCACCTCACAGCGGACGAAGTACTCCAGGTGGGGGCCCCCTGCCCGCGGCCTCTGGGGGGGCCGCGTCTCCAGGTGGTAGATTTGGGCTTCGAACGTCTTAAGGAACGAGGAGGAGCCAAAGAGACGGAGAGAGAGACGGAGAGATGGAGGGACAGAGAGAGGAAGAGAGATGGAGAGAGACAGAGAGAGAGATGGAGAGAGAGACAGTGAGGGAGGAAAATAGAGACAGATAGAGATGAAGAGAAAGAGAGAGAGACACAGAAAGATGGCGAAAGAGACAGATGGAGAGATACAGATGGAGAGATGGAGAGACGGAGAGAGACAGAGACAGACAGACAGGAGGCAGACCCAGGGAGCAGGGCAGATGGGGAGATAGGAAGGAGGAAGCACCGCGGGGTCAGCTCCCGCCGCCCCGGCCAGGCCGTCCTCCACACTCGGGTCAGAGCCCGCGGCCCGGGGAGGGCTTGCGGCCGGGAGATGGGGTTTTGTCCGGTGCGTGTGACGGGGGTCATCCCCGCGGCCCCTTGACCCTGTGTCCCGGGTGACGAGACATGTCCCTCAGCCACACCCACACCGCCTGGGTCCCCAGCCTCTGGCTGGAAGGTCCGTCCCCCTGGTGGCCTGAGCTGGGGCTGGGGGCGGGCCCAGGACCCCACTGCGGCTCCCGCACCCCGGGGGCTCAACCCCCGCTCGGCGCCAGCCTGGCAGGAGGGCTCCCCGCCACCTCCCGTTGCCCAGCAACGAGGGCGCACGGGTCTCGACGGGCCCTCGGGCCACACGGCCGGCCGGGAGCTGCAGTGCGCCTCTAATGTCATTTGGGCGCCTGGGCCAGGAGCCCGACCCCGCCCGGCCTGCTGGGACGCAGATGGCCGGTACGACCAGCCACCACGTTAGCCGGAGCCCGTCAGGGCGGGCGGGGCTGGGGCACCCCGACTTTCCAGACCGCCCTGCTGGGGGCCACACGCACTCACCCACACATCACCCTGTGTGTGACCCGGTGGGGGTGGGGGCGGCAGGGGTCAGGCCCCGGGGGCCTCAGCCCCAGGGCTTGGCTCGGGGAGTTCCCGAGACCGGGAGGGGGACTGTGAGGGCCGTGGGGCCCCCAGAGATCTCAGGGGTGCAAAGCCCCAGGCCCAGGGCTCCTGGGACCCTCTCTGCTCATGGCCGCAGGGGCCGCGGGCAGCCACACTTCTGTGTGAGTCCCGGGGAGGGGACGCCGTGTCCACACCATTCACCCCGCCCCTGCCAGCCTCACCTCGAACGCCTTCACGGCCCGGGACAGGGACGCGGTCTTGGTGCCGCGAAGGGTGAAGAGAAGGTTCAGCATGGCCTTCCCGTCCTTGTCCTTGAACACCGCGGCCTCCAGGGGGTCCCCGGGCTCCGAGGAGGCGGCCGACGCGGCCTCGGCCTTCTCTCGCTCCTTGCGAGCGTCCTCGATGAGGCTCTGTCGCCGCCCGATGAAGCGCGGGGACTGCGGACACAGGACCAGGTCCTCAGGTTCCCAGGTCCCCCAGGAGAGCTGCCCCCAGGCCCCGGTTCTGACCTGCTGGCGTCCCGGAGCGCCTGCTGTGTCCACAGGAGGGACTGGCCGGCCAGGCCTCACCTGCTCCCCCCAGTGGGGGCTGGGGGGCGGACAGGAAGATGCGGGGCCACAGGGCAGGGGCGGGCATGGTCGGAGAATGTGCCCACCACACCCACGTGCCGTGTGGCCTCTGTCCCCGGGGCCCCAACCAGACGCGGTGACAGGGTGTGTGACTCCGGGCCCTGAGGTGGGCACCGGCCAGAGCACTGGGGAGGGCAGGGAACGTGGGGTCTGGCTCCTGGGAGGGACCCCCACGCTGGCCCCCAACCCTGGCCTTTCCCCCAGCACAGGGATGCGTGGCCACACTTGGTTCCTCGTCCGGGCCCGAGACCGGAAGCCCCCAGGCCTGCATGAAGGAGCTACGCGTCTGGGGTGGGTTCCTTCCAAGCTTCCAAGAAGGTTCTGGTGTCCTTGGGTCTCAGAACGCGGTGGGGAGGGGGCAGGAGGAACCCCTCGAGCCCCCCTCGGCCGCGGGGGTGTGCGCAGAGCGGGGCTCCAGCCCCGGGTCGGGGAGCGCCTGCAAGGCTGGGTGGACCCTGGGAGCCGGGGGCGCGGTTCCCCGAGGCGCCTGCAGATCTCGTCCGCAGAGCCCCAACCACATTCATGTTCCAGGCGTAAGAACAGGAGCCCGTTGGAAACGTCTGGGAGCTGATTATTCTGGCCCATCCCTGAGGACACGCAAGACGCTCTGTGGCCCGAGTGACCCCCGATTACCCAGTGTCCCGGAGGTGAGGGTGCCCAGCACAGACCTCCTGCCCTCGGAGATCCCCAGGTGCTGGGGGTCAGGGCGCCCAGGGTGGCTAGGTGGGGGAGGTAGGGCTCAAGACAGGAGGTCCCAGATGGGCGTGAACGGGTGGCCGATGGACAGATGGATGACGATGGCAATCGCCCGGGCGCCCGGATCACCCTTGGGCTCGGGACTGGCGTCTGCCCTTCCGTGTGGCCAGCACCTCCCCCCAGGAGCCGCCGCCAGGGCCCAGGACACGGCCACACACACACAGGGCCAGGGAGGAGCCCCCCACGGAGCTTCGAACACCCCCAGCGGGGCAGTCGGGGGGCGCCTCCCAGGCTGGGCGGAGCAGGTGCTCAGGGCCGGGACCCCACGCCCCGGCCAGCTCCGTGGCATCATGTGCACCCCGAGTCTGGGGCCCCTGCCGGCCTTCGGGGGACACCCCACGCTTCTGGCCCATGCTGGCCGTCGGGCCCGGCGGCCCCCTTACCATGATGGCTTCGGCCTGCTTGGCGTCCAGCTCGGAGACGGCCCTGCGGAAGCCCCTGGCCTGCGGCGAGGCGGCGTTGGGAGTGGGCATGGCGCCGGCGTCTGTCCGGGGCTCGCCTCCACAGCCCTCTGCCGGGCGGCCTCTTATAGGCTGAGCTGACGTCAAGGCCCCTGTGGGTCCCCCACCTCCCACCTCCCCGCATCCTTTCCTGCCGCCTGAGGGAGGCGGTGGGCGGGAGCGGAGACGTGCAGGAGAAAGGGCTCTGTCCCATTAAATCTAATTGCGTCCCTGCCGGAGGCACCCAGCAGGGGCCGCGGCCCTCACTCTGAATCATCTCGGCTCCAGAGGACGGGCTCTGCCAGGCTGGGGACAGCTGGGTCCCCTTAGCTCCACGCCCCAGGTGGGGGCCCGGGGGACACACAGGGAGATGCTCTCCGGGCGCCCCAAGAGCACATGGCAGGTGGCCCGGAGACCCCCAAGAGGAGAGATCCAGACCCGAACCTCGGATGTCGGCAGAACATTTCCTTTTCCAGAAGATTCTTCACCAGATTTCCCAACAGGGTGCCACGGCCTGTCTCCACTAGATGCCACTCGCAGGAGGATTATAGGTCCCTTGTCCTGTTTCCCTGGGCCTGGATCCCCAGGCGCAGCCAGTGAGACCTGGAATGTTCCAGAAGGGCCCATCCCTCCAGTGTGAGGAACCCAGGAAGCAGAGGGAGGGACGTCTGAAACAGGTGTCCCCGGGTCTCTGTGCCCCGTCTCCTCTGGCCAGCAGCCCACCTTCTCGTGGCACACCCAAGACCCCCCTGGGGTCTCCCCCATGCCCCCGTGTCTCCCCAAGGCCCTCTGATCATTTCTCGTTCCAGGAACACACCCATCCCCGAGCACTGAGAGGCCTGGTCCCAGACACTGGCAGGAGGGCACCCTTTGTGTCAACCTGCCGGGGACAGCTCTGGGCCACAGCGTGAGGACGTTCTGGCCAGGACCTCCGGCAGCTCCCAGGCAATTTGGGAAAGAGTTCCTGTCGAGAAAGGACCCTCTCTGAAGGGCGCTGCCTTGGTGCCCTGGGCACTGCAGGGTCAGCAGAGACGGTCTAGCCAGAGCCTCCCCGGGAGGCGTGGTGAGGACCCCCAGGTCCTCCCCGGGGGACAGCACCCCGCCTGACGGGGCTGCCGCTGGAGGTGTGCTCTCTGCTGTCGGGCAGAGTAGGGCCACAGAGCCCCCGGGCTCCCCCTCCTCACCTCCACAGGTCCGCTCCTGGCTGGCCACCCCTCTCCTCCAGGAGCGTCTCCCGAACCGCTCTGACCACGGCACTCTCTCGCTTCCCCACCCTCCATGGCTCCCCATGGCCCTCCAGAAGCAGCCCCAGAGCTCAGTCAGTGCAGAGGGACGCGCCTCCTCCCACCTCCCCCTGCTGCTCTTCTCACCCTTGGCTGTGCCCACGTCCTGCCCCTGGAGGGCCTGGGGCTCCATGATGCCCAGCGTGCCATGTTCACCCCCTTCTTCTCCTGGTGAGCTCCTATGCATTCCTCAAAACCCAGCTCACCTGGGTTTTGTGAGGTCTTCACCTTCTTGTCGCTGATATTAACCTCCCTCCTCTGCTCTCCCGGCTCGTTTCTCCTCCTCTGCAAACGCCCTGAGGCCAGGACCCCGGCTGCCGGGCCCCCCGTGTGTCCTGGTGCCTCGTGTGGGTGCTGGCCTGGCTCATCGCCTAGGCGCTGGGCTCAAGGGCAGGTCTCGGCGGCCCCTGCCGCTAGGATGAGGCCCCAGCAGATCTTCCGTAGAGATGTCTCTATACCCTGAAGGCACTGCAAGAATTTGCTCTGAGACCCCGGGGTGCGGGCCGGGGCCAGGATCTACCCCAGGGCACTGACCTAGAGGCCTTACGCTTCCACCGCCCCAGCGGCATCCACCCCGAGCCCCCAGGGCCCCCGGCCAACAGCCAGGCCTCCTGGAACGCTGGGCAGGCTCTCCTCTGCCCCCTCCAGGGTGGGCTGCCAGGGACCCCATAGGCCTACGGATGCAGGCCCCCCGCTTGCGCATGGAGGCCAGGCAGGAGGGCCAGCCCCGCCCAGGAGGAGCGGCTGAGTGTGGATTTAACCTTTCGGCAAATGTCTTCTGCTGACACAAATATTGTTTTTTAATTCCTTTGCCTACCTGAGCCGGCGTGGGCGTGCACGGAAGCTCTGTGGGGGCTAAGCTTCCTTCCCCGGGGCCGGGTGGCCGTGCGCAGGAGGGCGGAAGCCGCGAACACCCTCCCTCTTCACCAGACCCCGTGTCTGCCGACGCACGCGGGGGTCCATCCCGGGAAGCCTCTCCCACACGCCCGCCCCCCAGGGCTGGGTGACCTCGCCGGGCTCGGTCCGGGCCCTCCTCCACACCCCCAGACCCACCCCAGCGCGTCTTCCTTCCTGGCTAGACGCCCCGGTGTCCTCCCGTCTGCACGCGGGCCCCCTGCAGCCAGCGTGGCCCGGGCTCGAGCCCAGGAGCCCGTAGTGCCTGCCTGCGGACCGCTGAGGCCTCCGGAGACCCACTCTGTAGAGGGAACACTGAGGCCCCGCGCGGGGGATTTCTCTGTGTCCTGCAGTACCTCGAGCCCAGGACTCCCAGCTCCTGAGACATGGTCCTTCCAGGGACCGAGGGCCTCAGGCCACAAGGGGAGGAATTTAAGGGAGAATCAGACGGCCCCCGCCACACGCCGCCGCAGACAAGGTGGACACCAAAGGAGATCGCGGGGTCCCTGCAGCCCAGACAGCGCTGGGGCCGGTGCCGGTCTGCGGTGGGGGTGTGCTCTGGGCCGAATCAGGAGGAGGGGCCAGCCCCCCACCCCTCTAGTCGCCCTGAATGATCACAGCCATCAGTTGGGCACTTGGGACCGGTGCTGAGCTGGGCGCACCCTCTCGTGGCTTGTTTGCACCCCGGGTCTCCAGAGGACGTAATGGCCCACGATGACAGCGCGCGCCTCCCTGGCATCGACCGGGCCCCAAGGGGGTAGGGGTGGGGCTTTGGGACTGAGGGGCCTGTCGTAAGAGGAGGGCTGCTGCCCCCCAGGCACCCTGCCTTGCCCACGGCGGGACCCCTGGCCTTCCTCCCCTCCCCCAACCCCAGGAGAGCCAAGCCTGGGCTGCAGGGGGAGACGGGGGGGGGGGGGGGTGCGGCTCTCTGGGCTCCTCGCCCTGTGGTTCCGCAGGGTCCCGTTGCCGTTGGCAAAAACCACCTGCCAAGAGTCTGAGGTCCGTGCTCTCCGGCAGTCCGGGGTGAGCAGGCGAGGGTCTTCGTCCGTGGGCATCGTTCGAGTCCTGGGAGAGATACACATCTGTGGAACACACAGCCCCGGGCCCAGGGCAGCCCCCTCCCAGAGCCCGGAGCCCGGGACCGGACTCCCTGGTCACAAGGAGACAGGCCTGCACGGGCCCACCTCATAGCCCTCTGAGGCCTTGGGGACACTCAGGATGTCATGCTGTCCTGGGCCACCCCCAGGCCCCCATGGTCCTCGAGGGCTGCAGGGGACAAGGAGGTCTGTGTCCCACGCCTCCTGCCCCGGCCACCCACCTCCAGCCTTGCTCAGCCCTGGGGCTCTGGGGCCTCGCCCAGTGTCTGGGGACAAGTGGGGGAGCAGTCGCCCACCTTCCCCCAAGCTGGAAGGGGACCCAAGACGCCTGTCACACCAGCCCTGTCAGAGCTGAAATGTCAGAGCAATTAGCTCTAACGAGGCCATCAGATGGAACCGAGCAGCCGGGCGAGCCGAGGGGGCGGGTGGGGAGGGCGCACGGCGGGTCGAACCCAGAGCTGCTGTCCCGCCGGTCGATCTGATGCGCTCAGGATAATTGGGCCTTTGGAAGTCAGACCTGCAGGAAGAAACAGAGAAGCGGGCCCTGTTTCCCCTGCCTTCTCCCCCACCACGCCGGCCCCCTGCAGTGACCCTCCTCGATCCCTTCCCCAGACATGTCCTGCCAGGCCCCCAGGCCTAATGGCTGCCCCCTCCTCCAGGCAGACCTCCCTGGTGCCTCTTCTCTGAGTGCTCTTCCCACCGGGGTTGGGGGGTTGGGAGGTCGGGGGTGGGGGGAAGGGCTATACCTGGCAGAAGCCTGGGCTCCTGGCTCAGGGCTGGCAACCAACCCTTGGGGGGTGGGAAAGGGGATCCTGACTCTGCCCCCGTCCCATCCCCATGGGGAGGAGGGGCACCAGGTCCCACTAACCCCTGGGATTAGTGCTCTGGGGCCTCTGGAAAAGCTCTCCACGTCTTCCCTGAGAGTGCCTGTCCTCGGGTCCACCCAGCACCCCTGTGCTAACGTGAAAGGGAGGCCAGGACCCGGGTGTGGTCAGACCCAAACCCTGCATGAGGGAGGGAGGGAGGAGGAACTGCAGGGGTTGCCGAGGCCGAGGGGACTGGGCTGGGGGGCTTCTAGGCGAGGGGAACCAGGTGCCCAGAAGGTCCCGTGGGACCAAGGTGGGAAAGGGTTGGAGGAATGGAGGGGAGGGTCTGGAGGGGCAGGTCCCAGTGGCCCCAGAGTCAGGTGGCCCTGGCCAGCCCCCAGAGTCTGAGGCCTTGGGGACTCCCAGCCCACCGAGCACCCCGACTCCTCCTGCCCAGGTGCCTTCGGGGATGCTGATCGCACGCCGGGCTCCCGGCAGAAGTCGCCACCCAGTCCCCTGCAGGTGCCCCACGGCCGTGACCGCCCCCTCCACACGCGCGCCCGGGGCTCAGGACCCCACGCTCAAGAGCTCGGCTAGTCGCTTCAGCAATCCGTGTGTGTGCGCGTGCCCGTGGGAGCGCCCACGCCCGTATCCTGCGGGAGTCGGCGTGCGTGCATGCGCTTGCCCCCGGGAGCGCCTGCGCACGTGTCCTGCGGGAGCCGGCGTGCGTGCGCGTGCCCCTGGGAGCGTCTACGCACGTGTCCTGCGGGAGGCGGTGCGCATGCGTGCGCGTGCCCCCGGAGCGCCTGCGCCCGTGTCCTGCGGGATCCCGCGTGCGTGCGTGCGCGTGCCCCCCCCCCGGGAGCGCCCGCGCACGTGTCCTGCGGGAGGCGGCGTGCATGCATGCGCGTGCCCCCGGGAGCGCCCGCGCACGTGTCCTGCGGGAGCCGGCGTGCGTGCGCGTGCCCCCGGGAGCGTGCGTGCATGTGTCCTGCGGGAGGCGGCGCGCATGGCGGGCCGCGGGGCCGCAGAAGGCCCGACAGCCCACCGCCGCTGACCCAGGGGACAGCCCCCGGCTCCACGTCTCGGCCGAGGCCCCAGCCTCCTGCCAGGTGCCAGGTTCCTTGGGGTCCCCCCCCCCCGCCCCGCCTGTCCCCCTGCAGTGACTCAGCCTGCCCGCCGCCCCGCCCACCGGCTCCCAGTGAGCTGACGACCGAGCCCGCTGGCGACAAGAGCACGTGCTGTTCTCATTAGTGCAGGGGCGGGCGGGGGGGCAGCTGGGTTTTGACAGCGCTTGGGCACAGTGACAGGCCTGCTGCCCTCCCCCCGCCAGCCCTGGGGTCCCAGTCGCCTGCCCCCGGTCCCGCTGCTCTGGGCACCCGCTGCTCTTGGCGGTGAGAGGCTGCTTCTTCCCTTGACCCCGCCATCCTATGTCCTACAGGGGAGGCAGCTTCTGGCTGTGGGCCCACAAGGCCCGGGGCTGCATTAACAGAGGCACAGCGGCCAAAACTTAGGAGGGGACAGAGTACTCAGCTTGAGGTGCCCAGAGCACAGCAGCTGAAAGTCTCAACTGAACATCAGGGCAGCCAGTGTGGGTCCTTGGGGGCCCCTCCCCCCAGGCTCCGCTTGCCCCGGCTGGTTCCAGGGGACCAGGGCCTCCTGGGCCCTCCTCAGACCTGCCTGCCAGAAGTGCCCAGGGGCCCAGGCACCTGCACCCCTGGGCCCCAGGCACTCCTGTCGTGCCTCCTGCACCCTCCACTGGGTCCTGACCCCATCCACCCGCGGTCCCACACAGCTGCACCACCTGCCTTCCCGGGTGGGGAGGGCTGGGCTGTCCCTCCCTGCTCTCCATCTTGTTTCAGGAGGCCTGGGGAACTGCTCTGAGGGCCCCCCTTGGCCCCCTGCACTGACATTTTCGGGATGGAGCTGGGCAGACCATTCCCACCCCTGGGGAGCACGCTGGTCCCGCGGGAGCCTCAGGAACACTGCCCCACACGGCGCACATCTGTCCTCCTTCGTCTGCCCCCCGAGACACGTTTTCTCCCTCTGGCTCCGGAAGCCCAGAACGGGGGACGGGGGCACTGGCCGCATGTGGGGCCCAGAGAGGGGGACCCGCACTGGTGGTCCCGCCCCGCAGGAAGCACGCTGCCTGGTGCACGAAACAGGCCCAGCAGGCTTGGGGGGTCACCATCACACGGGGAGAGGAGCCCCGTCAGAGGCCTCCAGGAGTCCCGCGGCTTCTCTTAACCCCCCCGCCCAGGGTCTTCCGTGGGCAGCCCAGCTCCGGCTCCGGGTCGGGACCTGGATGTGCCCCCTCCTGGGCCGGCCGAGCTCAGCTGCGCCCTGCAGCGGGCGCCCTTCCCCCGGGGGGCCAGCAGAGTCGAAAGCGGAGCCCCCCGTCCCCCTGAGACGCTGGCAGCAGTAATCCTCAGCACTCGGGGCGCCCTCGGGCAGCAGGGGCGGAGGGTACGGCTGCTCCGTGCCTCCCACTAATCCCGGGCCACGGAGGAGCCCCCGCCCCCAGCTGACATTTGCAGCTGTGTGCCGCTGACCCTGCTCGCCGTGACATTTAGACAGGGCTTATCCGCGCTTTCTGACTTGTGTTGACTCTGGGGCCGGGATGAGCTCCCTCACGGGAGCCGGCCTGCCTTCATCTCCAGCTCGATTTTAATAAACTCGTCCGGGCCGAGCGGGCTTCCTCCAGCTGCCGGCTGCGGCCCCACCCGGGCCAGACCGAGGGCTTGCAGCAGTTCTGGGGCGGGGGGATGGTACAGGGGCCTCGGATCCCACCCCAGCGCAGGTTCGCGGAGCCGGCAGAGCCCAGACCTGGCTCCGGGAAAGGGTGCCTTGGGGAGCGGGGGGCGTGCACCCCCCACCTTCACTGGGCCACCCTACAAGCCTTGCCTGGTGCTCTTTGAAGACAGCAGGGTCCCTGCTGCGGGTCTCGTCGTCGGAGCCTTCCAGCGCTCTGTCTCTTCGTGTGTTGTGGCGGGCACCCCGTCCCATGTCCCAGCCCCAACCCAGTGGGCCCAGGTGTCTGCTAAGTGACCGAAGTGCGAGGTTCAGGGGGCAGTGGGGCAGCCGGTGACAAGGCGGGGTGCTGGGGTCCCCATGGCAGCTGGAGTGACTGTGCTGGGCCCTCACTCGGACCCCTCCAGCACATCTCCCGGTGGCCGCCACAGGCCTCACACCCGCCAGCCGCTCTCCCTTCCCCACACCCCAGGCACCCCACCCCCACCGGCCACTCCAGGACCCCCGGGGGCCCCTCGAGAGGTCTACAGGGGCCCCAGTGTGGCTTCCTGCCCACCCCCCACCCGCAACTGTTCTCCGACCCAAATGCTCTTCCAATAATTGGTTTTGAAAAAATAATTATTTTTTTAAGTCATGGTAAAATACATAGAACATAAAAATGATCACTTAATCGTCTCTAAGCCCATAGCTCAGGGGCTCTAAGCACGTTCACACTCTTGTGGGACCGTCCCCACCATCCATCTCCAGAACTTTCCATCTTCCCAAATCGATACTCCGTCCCCCCTGAGATGCCGACCCCGTCCCTCCCCCAGCCCCGGTGCCCACCGTCCACTCTCCGTTCCCCCGAGACCCCGATCCCGTCCCTCCCCCGGCCCC
>JAPYYJ010003885.1:0-11027 GCA_028533885.1 Nasua narica
GCTAGATACCAGTAGAATGACCACAATTATGACATAAAAAAATATCTCCACATCTTGGCAAATGTTTCCTTTGCAAATGTTATCATGCCTGTATAGCACGGGCATGGCTCTGCTGGAGGACCCTGAGAAGCTCAAAGACCATGAAAGAAACCTGAAGAGTTCAGCATGTCTTGCAAAACATGGTTGTAGCTAATGGAAAATGTAGCTGTTTGGCATCACATAAAGTACCATTTAAAAATATCCCGCTGTTGATGGAGCACCAAGTTTGCATTAGAAGGAAACTGTGATCTCGTTGATCACGTCGATGTCCAGGAATCTTTGGGGCTGTTCAATTCGATGGGAGGGAAGTAGCTGGGGAAATGTAGGAGGAAGGCAGAGTTTCTAATACTCTAGCTGGTGTAATTAGCTGAAGTCAACGACAGTGAAACACAAAGGACAAAGGACTAGACAGCTGTTCTCAGGAAAAAAGCAGGAGCTGAGGAAAGGATCATTCCTCATTCCTACCCCTCTTTGCTGTGGACCAGAGACTCCTGGGTCCCTCCTTTCTTTTTTGAATGGGAGGGTTTATTGAGGTTTTTCTCTTCCACCATAATGTGTTATAAGTAAGGACTCCACTTGAGGCTCTCAACCAAGAAGAATGTCACAAGACTATTATGACACTCTCATATGTGACCGAAGCCATGTTCGGGTAGTTTTTTTCTTTTTCTTTTGGGACAAAGGTAAGTATATTTTGTGTAAACAAAGAAGGGAGAATTATTTCTGGTAGAAGCTATACTATCATATATTGTAATATCATTTCCAGTTAATTATCACCCTCTTGTGAGAGTAAGCATGTCCCCTCTTGACTTAGGTAACCCTTCTCTTTGAGGGGATTACACTTCTTGTCCACTTTATAGCCAGTGCGACCGATTTGGTGAGTAGAGTGGCATATTTTAATGGTAAATATAAGCTTTAAAAGCTTTGTTTGCTCCTTCTCACCCTCTTCTCTCTGGTGCTAGTATGGTATATCCCACATACACTGGAGTTTTACCCTGAGTCCCAGACTTAAATGACAGAATCAAGCAAGAGGTGATAGATGTGACATGAGGAAGAAATAAATGTTTGTTGTAAGACCGTCAGAATGCAGGAATTTTTTTTTTTTTTGCCATAGAAAAGCTTCTAGATACCCACCACCAGGCTCACCCTGGTGGTGGGTATCGAGAAGGGCACGTATTGCATGGAGCACTGGGTGTGGTGTATGAACAATTAATCTTGTAACACTGAAAAATTAAAATAAACATATTTGGGGAGAAAAAAAAAAGAAAAGCTTCTAGAAAGCTGACTGGCACTTTCAATGACCTTTTTTTTTTCTCCTTACGCATCTTGGCCTCCCAAAGTCATTATCTCCAGTAATCGTACCACCTTTGAAATTACGTTTTCAGTAACTCCCTTCCTGTATTATCACCCTCGTTGCTTCCATTTTATATTCTCTACTTCTATTAGAGTATCCATTTATTTTTAATTCATCTATAAACATACTGCCTTTCATCATCTAACTATTTCCAGTGGACTGTGTTCTCAGTTAAAACATTCTCAACTGGTTTATCATTATCAGATATTTACAAATAATCTGAAGAAACTTGCCTTCTTTCACTGTGCTGCCTTCAGCTGACTAAGCAAGCCTCAGACTGGATGAACTCACTTTTCAGTTTATGTCCTGTCATAAGCAGGGACATAACGCTGATCGGTCCAACACCCCAAGCAAACCAAAAAAATGAGTTACCTTAGGCTTATAGGTGTTCTTTTGCTATCCCTTTTCCAGGGGTATTTTTCAGTTTCTCCTGCTGTGGTGGCAAGTTATGAAATGTTCTGTTTTCATTTTCATTCAGTTCAGGATACATTCTAATTCCTTTTCCAGTTTCTTCTCCAATTTCTTCTTTGTCCCAGGGTAAGTCACAAGGAGGTCATTATTTTCCAAATATTTATGGATGTTCCAGAGGTTTTTCTGTTACTGATTTCTTTCATAATTCCATTGTGGTCACAGACATATTTTGTGATGTGAATTCTTTTAAAATTTAGCAAGACTAGCTTGATGGCCGAGAATATGGTTTCCCTTGGTAAAGTACTGTGTGCCCTTTTAAAAATTGTGTATAATCCCCTTGTTAAGTGGAGTGTTCTTATAAAGGAAGAAGTCAGTTTTCCTCCTCCAGTGTAGGGAAAAATCCGGTTCTTCTCTACATGTGCCTCTTTCCTCTGGGTCTCCCTTACTATTCACACAGTACCCTTCACTTCTGGTCACAAATGTGTGGAGGTTTTCCCAACACCAACAGGCCAGTCTCTGACACCAGCTGGGAGTCCTACAATTTACCTCGACTCTGACACCTTCTACCTGGATACCCCCTGCCCCCGCAAGACACTTTAGACATCAGTTGCAAGTCCCAGTTGATACCTGTGCTTCTAACAACTGGCTGTAGATCGGAGGTTCCAACAATCCCCCCATTGGCTTTGATTTGCTAGAAGAGCTCACAGAAGTCAGGGAAACACATTTACCAGTTCATTAAAGGATATGATAAAGGATGCAGATGAACAGTCAGATGAAGAGGTACATGGGATGAGGTCCAAGAAGGTCCTCAGTGCGGAAGCTTCTGTCCCCAGGAAGTGGCTGTGTTCGCCAGACTAGAAGCTCTCCAGACCTCCAACTATTGGGATTCCAAAGACATTTCCTCACATATGCATGACCAGTCATTAATTCCATTTCCAGCCCCTCTCCTCTCTGTAGGTGAGGGGCTGGGGCTGAAGATTCCAAGCTTCTAATCGTGGCTTGGTCTTTCTGGCGAAAAGCTCCAGGAGTCCACCCAGAGTCGTCTCATTGTAACAAAAGATGCTCCTAGTGCTCTTATCACTTAGGAAAATATAGGGGTTTTAGGAGCTCTGTGCAGGAACCAGGGGCAGAGCCAATATGTGTATTATCTATTATCTCACGGTTCTGTAAATGTTAATTGGGTCAGTTTCCTTGACATTCATGTTACAATTATCTAGGTTCTTATTTTCTGTCTACTTGTTCTATTATGGAGAGAAGGGGCATAGAAATTTCTTGACTGTGTCTGTGGATTGGTCTGTCACGGCGACCCTGTTTTTTCAGGGTTTTTGAAGTTCTGCTGCTGGGTGCATGGTTTAGGATTCTTGTACAACTCTGGTGAACTTATCCTTTTTTGGTTATGAAATAGATAGCATAATTACCCCGGTCGTATTATTTGCTCTTTAATTAGCTTTGATCTTAATATAGCTACCCTGTTTTTAATAGTGTTTATGTGTCCTTTAATTTTCGAAGGGAATTTCTTGTAGGAAACATATTGTGGTTGGTCTTTGAAAATTACAGTTGACAGTTTTTGCTTTTCACTGGGGTCTTTAGACCATTTCCCTTTATAGATATTATATCGATTTAAATTATCTTGCTACTGGTTTCATCATGTCTCCTTTGTTCTTTTCCCTTTTTCGCTCTTCTTTGAAATAACTGAATTTTTACAAATAGTTTTGTTTTGAATCTCTTTTGGTTTACTGGTGTTAGCTACAGCTATTTTTTAAGTGTCTGCTTTAGGCGTTGTATTACACAACTTATCCGTTTGCCTTCATGTGACTTGCTACTTCTTCATACAGAGCATCAGACCCTTCCTTCCCATGTGTACTTCCATTTCTCCACTCCCGCCTTTTGCTTTTACACCCTTTGCTTTTACATATGCTATAAACATATGTACTAGACTGTTAGTTTCTTAAACAGTCCACTGTATTTTAAAGCGTCTTAAAAATAGGAAGACATTTTTAATTTACCCATATACTTATTCTGGTGCTCTTTTTTTTTTTTTTAAGACTTTGTTTATTTATTTATTAGGAAAGAGAGAGAATGAGAGAGAGCATGAGAAGGGAGAAGGTCAGAGTGAGAAACGGACTCCCCGTGGAGCTGGGAGCCCGATGTGGGACTCGATCTCAGGACTCCGGGATCATGACCTGAGCCAAGGCAGTTGCTTAACCAACTGAGCCACCCAGGCGCCCACTTATTCTGGTGCTCTTAATCCCTTTGTGTAGATCAGAAGTCTGCGAACTACAGAACAAGAGCCAAATATAGCCTACCATCTGTTTTTAGAAGTATCATAGGAGTGCAGTCACATCCATATTTAGGTACTTTTGGTTCAATAAGGATATATTGGAATAGCTGTAACAGAAACAGTATGGCCTACAAAGAATCAAATATCTACTGTCTGTTCCTTACATAGAAAGTTTGCCAAACTCGCATACAGAATCATATTCTCATCACAATCTGAATTAGTATAAAATTTGCGATATGAAACATCACTGAAAAGTCAATTTTGTAGTCAAATATTAGGCACTGGTGACACAATTGACTGGTCTCAACTGGAAGAGTAAAACTAGGAATAAATGGGAGTCAGTAGGTCTTATACTCATGAGGAAAACATGAAATATGCATTTTGTGACTATTTGATTTGAAAGTACACTGTTTTATTATATGGTAAAAAAAAATTATGATATGGACATTGAGGATATAACTGAGGTATAAAAGACCCACCAGTTGTACTTGATACACATACATAAGTGGAAGTAGCAATATACCCCTGGCTACAGGGGTGCAGACAACAGGAAAAGTGTGCATTTTAACGAGTCTTGGGATCAAACCTCTCAGGTAGTTTTGATAAATGGTACTTAATATCTTTCCCTTAATTCATTACGCCCACCCCATCCCTTGGTAAGGCTGCCATAAAGAAATACATCTGTGCATTCTCCAAACAGGTCATCATGATTTTGGGCCAATTACATATCATCTGAAGTCCTCTGGGGGATTTTGTTAAAATTTTAAAAATTGTAACTCTAAGGAGTCCCAAATTTTAAATGTCTCCAGTAGAAAGTTAGTATCACATTTCACCAAGCCACATGCCAATTACTGTAAATATGTCCCCATTCTGAGCCGTCTTCTGTTTCCTCCACCCACTTGCCCTTCCTCATTTGTAACTGCAAGAGACACTTTCAGTGATTGTGCTCAAATGTCACCTCATCATGTGGGCATTGCCAGAAAACATTGCTTAAGTTAGGAAACCCTGTAAGTCTATCACTGTACATGAACACA
The DNA here is from genome assembly GCA_028533885.1 of Nasua narica. Classification (NCBI taxonomy): domain Eukaryota; kingdom Metazoa; phylum Chordata; class Mammalia; order Carnivora; family Procyonidae; genus Nasua; species Nasua narica. The sequence continues at coordinate 5,117 of JAPYYJ010003885.1, forward strand.
CTTACGATACTTAACAGTATCATATTTTGTCCTTATAGACTTACCCTTATGGAATATAAACCACTTGAAGGCAGGGAATTTTGTTTCCTGCTAATATCAGTGATTACGATAGTTCCTGACCGGTAGAATGAATGAATGTATTTTATCAGTGCAAAGTAGAAAGTAACTGCAGGGCGCCTGGGTGGCTCAGTTGGTTGAGCGACTGCCTTCGGCTCAGGTCATGATCCCGGAGTCCCGGGATCGAGTCCCATATCAGACTCCCGGCTCTGCGGGAAGTCTGCTTCTCCCTCTGACCTTCTCCCCTCTCATTCTCAGTCTCTCTCTCTCTCCAATAAAAAAAAAAAAAAAAAAATCTTTAAAAAAAAAAAAAGAGGGCGCCTGGGTGGCTCAGTGGGTTAAGGCCGCTGCCTTCGGCTCAGGTCATGATCTCGGGGTCCTGGGATCGAGCCCCACATTGGGATCTCTGCTTAGCAGGGAGCCTGCATTCCCCTCTCTCTCTGCCTGCCTCTCTGCCTGCTTGTAATCTCTCTCTCTGTGTCAAATAAATGGATAAAATCTTAAAAAAAAAAAAAAAAGAAAGTAACTGCAGTGCATAAGCTCAGAGATTAATAGTTCAGATGGTCAAGTAAACATGGAATTATGTTTGTGGGACCAAGTTCCTTATTCCTGTAACTTTCTTAGTGTTCTGAACATTTTGTTATAAATTCTCATGCTATAGTTTGTTCATGTTGTGGGTTTTAGGCAACATATTCCAAACAGCTCTAACTCATCAGTGAAGGGATTTTTTTAAAAAGAGATTTATTTGGGGGGGGGGAAGGGTAGAGAGAGAGAGAGAGAATCTTGAGCAGACTCTCAATGTGGGAGCAGAGCCCAATGTGGGAGTCCATCTCGTGACCCTGAGATCATGACCTGGGCTGAAATCAAAAGCCAGATGCTTAACTGACTAAGCCATCCAGGCGCCCCTGAAAACACCCAGGATGTTTTAATAAAGCTTTTCTAAGCTACAAAATTCTAAATTCAAGAATCCCTCTCAAATGCTCCATTCCACTCTCGATACAAAATATTAATCTTATTTGTCAGGTAGGACAATTTTTGGTGAGTGACAGACCTCCTGGAAAACAGTGGCTGAAATAAGTAGGTGGTTTATCATTCCCAAATAACAGGAAGCCCAGAGTTGTAGTGTAGGATGTGACAGGTTCCCTGGGCAGTTCCCTCCCTCTTAACAGCCCTTTCACCCTATGGCAGGATAGCCACTCTATGACCAAAGGTTAATGGTGAGGGGCAAAGCCCTTTTCATTATTAGGTTTTGTCTTGCTTACATGGAGATGATAATCCCAGGAAGTTTTTCCAATTAGCTAGAAATTTTAATAATGCGATTTTAATAAGGATATTAGGGATTTTTCAAATTTCATACTCATGCCTAAACAACAGAAGGTAAAAGAAAAAGATGTTAGAGAAAACATTTTGCAGATCAAATTAAAAATACTTATTAATATCAAATGGCAAGGTAGTCAAGGATAACTGTGGGAAGAGACAGATTTTATCAGCCGCCTTTTTCTTTATCCTGAGAGTATGTTCCATGCAACCCATGACCAGCTTGATAGATGTTCCAGATGAGATTCAGAAATTATTGGTGTTTCCTTACTTAAAATTATTTCCTTTGAAATTTAACTTATTATGTTAATTTTATTTATCTGAACTTAAAACTAAAATACTTTGTGCCAAGTTTCAATACAGATATTCTGATTCTAGTATATTGGTAGAGAAATGAAAGCACTGATTAAAGGCTTGTTATTTGGGACATATTCTATCACTTCCACATATATTTTAATATTAGACTCTAACTTAATAGAAATATAATTGTGACATCTTAAGTGTAAAAATACCTTAGATAATTTATCCAAACAGTATTTCACCATTTTCAACAACCATATTGTGCAGTGGGGTCTGTATGTACACCAGGAAAAGGAAAGTAGTGTGTTAGCATGAGGCAGATTGTGGTCTTTCCCTACCAAGTTAGGAGTAAACATGCAATTTTATATTAGAGTCTGACTCCATTTTTGATGTCTGAAGAATGATACCTGTCAAGCCTCACTATAACCTCTTACTATTCTGCCCATTAGGGCAGGCAAGCTAATAATAAAGCCCGAGTGCCCCTTCCCTTGGCATTAGTTGAAAGTTTACACCATGAGTGCCATCACCCCAGCCCCACATAGTACCCATCGTAACAAACTAGTCACCATTCCCTGTGTTCTCTAGCCATTTTTAGAAAAACCTGAGTTCTATCCTGCTGCCCCCAGAAAGCATCATTATGTAATAAACATTCTCGTAACACTTTATTAAATGGAGTCCTCATTCATGACATCCAGACATCCTGTTCCAGTAGAGTAAGCACAAGTGCAAAAAAATGTTTTAGATAAATACATGAGATTGCTAGTTATCAAAAGATTACCACTGTGTTGATGTTTGTTGAGAGTAAACTCAATGAACATTGATCTTTTCAACCTATTTCCCTGAGCACTCTAGCAAAAGGATTATCTTCATCCTTATTTCTGAAATTTTCTTTTATTTCCTAATACTTTTCATATGCTTACTATTTTTCTATTTTCATTTCATGTAAAGGGGCAACCCATGGGTCTCATTTCAGAACAAAAGGCACGTAGAACTATAATCATACAGTGTGTGTTCATGAATGGGGAGGCAGGTTTTAGAGAGAGTTTGAAATTGTGTAACTTTCAAATTCAAATTGTGAATGTGTAATTTGCAAGACTGTAAGTTGTGTGAATCTAACATGGAAAAAATTGTTATGGATGACATTCAACCTAGGGAGCCCAAGGATGTATTAATAGTGTTCATTATGAAATGCCCCAATGAAGTGGGATGCACTTGGGCTAATAAAAGACACATGATTCATTCAGTGTTACAAAAAAAGGTTTCTATTTTTACTTTTTTAGATATGAGAATTTATAATATCCTAAATAAAATGGTATCAAATTGCAATTTCGGTGGCCAAATTTGAATCCTTCACAAGCATACTACTCTGGTTCTTTTGATTAAAATGTCCTCTACAGGGGTGCCTGGGTGGCTCAGTGGGTTAAAGCCTCTGCCTTCAGCTTGGGTCGTGATCTCAGGGTCCTGGGATCGAGCCCTGCCTCAGGCTCTCTGCTCAGCGGGGAGCCTGCTTCCTCCTCTCTCTCTCTGCCTGCCTCTCTGCCTACTTGTGATCTCTCTCTCTCTGTGTCAAATAAATGGATAAAAAAATCTTTAAAAAAAAAATGTCCTCTAGAACTTTCTCTTCAGTTTCCAAAAATAAGACTAATTTTTACTAATCTATGATATACAACAGTTATTACTTTTCAAAAGAGGGAGAGATCATCATCCCCCCTCCATTTTTTCTACCACATATGCCATCTCTAGTAACCTGTCCTTCTCCCGTAAAAATCTTTCTGTTAACGTCCTGGCCAATACTCTATTTCATGATCATCCTTTCCTGTAATCATCAACAAAGGCCCTCAATCATACCAACAAACCTAGAGAAGAGGCTGTGATCACAGAACACATGGCAATTTAGTTAACAGTTTTATACTACTCCCTGCCCCTCCGTATGCTCTCAAACCTACACCATACTGTAACTTAGTATTAGTGTCATGGTTTTTCCAGGGTACATAGGTATGAATAAACCCCACCTAATGAACTGGGTCCTTTCACCTTACCGATCCCTTGAGACCATTATGGTGGCACATGAAATGCATGTAATTAAAGTATAACACCAGTAGATTCCAAACCTCAGGTTTTAAGTCATCAATATTAATGCAGCCTCAAGAAACCTCAAGTAATTGAGTAAAAAAAATTTGTAGGGGCTTCTGGCTGGCTCAGTCATAACAGCATGTGACTCTTGATCTTGGGGTCGTGAGTTTAAATTCCACATTTGGTGCTAAGATTACTTAAAATATTTTAAAAAAATTATAAGCTGAAGATAATTAGTAGGTCTCTCCACAGATATCCTTGTTCTATTGATACCTTATCATCTCATTAGTTTTTAAATAACTTAAATTTTCTGTGGAATTTATTATCTAAGATTGGTTAATCCTCAAATTAGACCTACTTCCCCCTAGTATGAATTTTCTTGTTGCAGTCCATTGAGAGAATTGCCCAAACAAATTATCATTTTCATTACATTTGAAATGTTTCTGTCCAGTATGAATTCTTTGGTGTTTCCTGACGTAAAGACTTTGACACATTTGTATGGTTTCTATCTCATATGAGTTCTTCCATAACCACAACTTTGTACTTTATTTTTTAAATCACTGGAAATTTTTTACCTCTTAATCCCACTCGCCTATTTTATGCACCCCCCCAGGCTGCACATTTTTTATAAAGCTGATCACACTCTTTACATTTTTAAGGTTCCTATCTAGTAAGAACTGTTATGTTCCACAAGGTATAAACTTTGGATAAGCCTTGCCATACATTTGTGTGCTTTCTTTTAGAGATTTATGTTCTGATATCAAGTGAGGTGTAAGCCCCTGGTTACAGGCTTTGCCACAAACATTAGTTTCATATGACTCCTCTCCATGATGGAATCTCTAATGTTGAATGAGGCTTGAACACTTGCTGCTTAATCATTTTATTTGTAAGGTGGTTTCTTTCTACTATGAGTTCTTTGATGATCCCCAAAGCTTGAGCTTTGAATAAAATCACTGCCACACATACTAGATTTATAATGTTTCTCTTCACTATGTATTTTCTGATGCCTAGTAAGTTTTGCAAACTGGGTAAAAGCTTTGCCACACTCATTACATTTATAAGGTTTCTCTCCAGTGTGGATTTTCTTATGCTGAGTAAGATGTGAACGCTCCGTAAAGGCTTTGCCACACTCATTACATTTATAAGGTTTCTCTCCAGTATGAGTTCTCTCATGACCCCAAAGGTGAGAACGTTTAATAAACGCCTTATCACATTTATTACATTTATAAGGTTTTTCTCCCGTATGAATTCTTTGATGTTCCATAAGGCTTGAACTTTGGATAAAAGCCTTGTCACACACATCACATTTGTGTGGTTTCTCTCCAGTGTGTATTTTCTGATGCCTGGTAAGGTTTGCAAATTGGGTAAAAGCTTTGCCACACACATTACATTTGTAAGGTTTCTCTCCAGTATGGATTTTTCTATGTTGAGTAAGATTTGAACGCTCAGCAAAGGCTTTGCCACACTCATTACATTTGTAAGGTTTCTCTCCAGTATGAGTTCTCTCATGACCCCATAGGTGTGACCGTCTGATGAAAGCCTTATCACATTTATTACATTTATAAGGTTTTTCTCCTGTATGAATTCTCTGATGTTCTATAAGGCTAGAGCTTTGGATAAAAGCCTTGCCACAAACATCACATTTGTGTGGTTTCTCTCCAGGATGTGTATTCTGATGTCTGATGAGGTGTGAGCACTGCTTAAAAGCTTTGCCACACTCATTACATTTGTAAGGTTTCTCTCCCGTATGGATCTTCTTATGTTGAGTAAGGCTTGAACGTTCAGCAAAGGCTTTGCTGCATTCGTTACATTTGTAAGGTTTCTCACCAGTATGAATTCTCTCATGACTCCAAAGGTGTGAACGTTGGATAAAAGCCTTACCACATTCATTACATTTGTAAGGTTTCTCTCCAGTATGCATTCTCTGATGATTTGCAAGGTTTGAATTTTGACTACAGACCTTGCCACATATGTTACATTTATATGGTTTCTCTCCTGTATGGATTCTCTGATGCCTCGTGAGGTTTGAACACTGGTTAAAGGCTTTGCCACACTCATTACATTTGTAAGGTTTCTCTCCAGTATGGATTTTCTTGTGTTGAGTAAGATGTGAACGCTCCGTAAAGGCTTTGCCACACTCATTACATTTGTAAGGTCTCTGTCC
>JAPYYJ010003886.1:0-11025 GCA_028533885.1 Nasua narica
GGCATCCTCGGGGTTCCGAGTGGAGGGCGAGGTTCAGGCGGCATGAAAGTCATCAGGTTTTGTCCAGGGTGGCCCAGCGATGGATGGGGTGGGTTCAGGGACATGTAGGTTTCTCCTGCTCCCAAGGTTTTGGTTAACTCCAGATGGTGTGGTTTTACTCCAAGTGGCAGGTAGAGTCCTGTGGTGTGTCTTCGAGGTCCTAACCTGGAGGGCTTAGTCGCAGGCCTCTGTCACAGAAGCCTTCAAAACCAACCTAGGCTTAAGGTCAGGAAATAGGGGCATTCAGGGCTGATCTAGGGGCACTGAGAAGGTTCCCTGGGGGGCTGAGTTGAGAGCATAAAGTAGGTCCAAAGTCTGGGTTCCAGTCGGTGTTCAGGGCCTTTTTAGAAGATTGCTCTAGCGTCTGGGTTTGAATGCAGATTTCTTGTATTCTGAGGGTTTAGAACAGTTCCCAATGGTCATATTTCCTCCTGCATTGTAGGCAGAAAGGTGTGTTGCAGCTCATGTGTTCACAATCTTGCAGGGTTTGGGAGCCAGTCCTGTGGTGACGAAATCCTGATAATGAAAGGAAGGCTCAGGGTTGAGGTCTAAAGGAATGGCAGGCCAATCCATCTGCGCTCAGTCTGGCTTCCTTGGGCAGTGTTTTTAGGGCAAGGATGAAGCGGCAGGTCATTCTCCGGAATTTTAGGTTCGGATTGGCAGAATCTTGAGGTCACCTCAGGGGTCATGCAGGTTTCTTCAGAGGAGTTTCTTTCTCCGGTCCAAATTGATCCACTCCAAATTGCCCGAAGGTTTAACTCATATGGGTTTTCAGACATTCTTCCATAGATGCCCAGCCAAGAAGTCCTTCATACTGGGGAACCCTGGGCCATAGTACAAAATCAGGCTGTCTCTGGGAAAGAAACTGTCCATTTGGAGTCAAGCAAAACTTTCAGAGCAGGAGAATCTAACACTATGCCCCAGAGGAAAACCTCCAACCTGACACTCTCCCTGGGCCCCACCCACAATTCAGCCCCAAGGGGTGCCAGTAGCACTTGGTATTGGGCCACTCATGACCCTAGGCCCTGACCAAAAATCCAGCGTTGGTTTTTAGACTTCCTCCACAGAGGCCTGGCCCTAAATGCCTCCAGACTGCGGACCCCAGAGCAATTCTCCAGCAACCCCGCTGCCTCCTAGAAGGAATTCGTTTCATTTAGAGCTGGGCAAAACCCAAAGAGCATGGGAATCCTGACTGGTACCCCTAAGGCCACTCTCTATTTGAAGGCCACTCTGGACACAGACTTGCAGTGACAAACAAAGCCTGGTGTCCACGTTCACTTCACCCAGCTGGGGATTCCCCTCAGTGCCTGACATGGGCCCTGCCATGACCCGAGCCCTTAACCCTGAGACACAGATGGGTTCTCAGGCTTTCTTCCACAGAGGCCTAGCCTGAACGCCTTCCAGACTAGGGACCCCTGGGCCATACTTCAGATTCTGGAGGCCCCCAGAATGAAAGTGTGCCATTTGGAGCTCAGCAAAACCCTCAAAAAGGAAAATCCTAAATAGGCCTACTGAGGCCACCTCCAACTTTGATGGCCCCACTGGACTCAAACTCCAACCAGACCTCAACCTGGGACCCACCCATATCTCAGCCCCCAGAGCTCCAAGCAGCCCATTACATTGGGCATCTCAGGAATCTAGGCCCTAACTATAACTCCCAGCTTGTTTTTTCCAGCTTCCCTCCCCAGAATCCAGGCCCCAATGCCCTCAATACTGGGGACTCCTGGGCTATACAAAAGAATATACAGGTTCCCCAGAAGGAAACCTAGCCTTTGGGAGCTGGGCAAACCACGAAGAGCAACCCCACCCCAGAGGCCACCTCCAACTTCGATGTCCCCACTGGACTCCAACCTCCAACCTGACACTCGGCCCCAAACACAACTCAGCCCCCCGGAGCAACCAAGAGCCCTTGTTAGTGGGCCTCTTGTGATTCTAGGACCTATGCATAACCCGAGAGTGGATTTTCAGACATCCCCCGCAGAGGCCTGGCCCTAAATGCCTTCAGACTGTGGACCCTGGAGCAATTCTCCAGGACCCCCGCTGCCTCCTAGAAGGAATCCGTGCCATTTGACCTCAGCAAAACCCAGGGAGTGGGAAAATAATGCAGACCCCCGCCCCCGTGGATCACCCCACATCGGCACCCAAGCGAGACCCAAATCCTCCACCAGACACCCATCCTGATGACCATGCTCAATTCACCCCTCTGGGGACTCACCTCTCTGCCTGTCGCATCAGCCTACCTGTCAGTCCCCGAGGGCCCAACCCTAACACCCGGATGGGTTTGGAGGCTTCCAGCCCCAGAGGCCTGGCCCCAAAGCCTTCCATACCGGGAACCCCTAAGCCGTCCTGCAAGACTCCAGCTGCCCCCCAGAAGGAAACCTGGCCTTGGGAGCTGGGCAAATCCCATTGAGCAGGGGAACCCGGTCTGTTCCCCTAAGGCCATCCCCAATTCCAAGGTCACCCTGGACAAAAACCCTCAGAGAAAATCAGCGTGGTACCCACACTCACCTGACCCTGTCGCAGACCCCCTCAGGGCCTGCCATTAGCCCTGCCATGCCCCGAGGCCCGAACCCTGACCCTCAGATGGGTTTTCTGGCTTTCGTCCACAGAGGCCTGGACCAAAAGCCCTCCTGACTGGGGAATTCATGGGCCATACTGCAGAATCTGGGTGACCCCCGGATGAAAACTGTGCCCTTTGGAGCTAAGCAAAACCCTCAGAGCAGGAGAGTCCTACATACGCCCCCGGAGGCCACCTCCAACTTCCTTGGCCCTGCTGGACTCCAGCCTCCAACCTGACACTTGGCCTGGGCCCCACCCACAGCTCAGCCCCCTGGAGCTCCCTGTAGCCCTTGTTATTGGGCGGGCCTCTCATCACCCCTGGCCATAACCGTAACTCCAGCTTTTGTTTTCCGGCTTCCCTTCCCAGAAGCCTGGCTCCAAAGCCCTCCAGACCTGGGACCCGGGGGCCATACTACAGTATCTGGCTGCCCCCCAAAAGTAAACTGTGTGCCCTTTGGAGCTGAGCAGAACTCTCAGAGCAGGAGAATCCTACTTGCGCCCCCAGAGGCCACTTCCAACTTTGATTGCACTACTCTATTCAAATCTCCAATTTGATATTGCGCCTGGGCCCCACCCACAATTTAGTCCCATTGGGCTCCCAGTAGCCCTTGGTATTTGGCCTCTCTTGATCCTTGGCCTTAACCATACATCCCACGCTGGTTTTCAGGGTTCCCCCAGAGAGGCCTGGCCCTAAAGCCCTCCAGACTGCCGATCCCGGAGCAATTCTACAGGACTCTGGCTGCCTCCTAGAAGGCATTAGTTCCATTTGGAGCCTGGCAAAATCCAAAGAGCACGAGTATCCTGACTGATACCCCTAAGGCCACCCTCTATTTGAGAAACTCAAATCTGGTGCCCACGTTCATCTCACCCCACAGGTGACTCCCCTCAGTGCCTGTCATTGGCCCTGTCATGCCCCAAGCCTCGAACCCTGATTCTCAGATGGGTTTTCAGGCTTTCGTCCACAGAGGCCTAGCCTGAAAGCCCTCCAGTCTGGGGACTTCTGGACCATACTACAGAATCTAGCTGCCCCCGGAAGGAAACTGTGCCCTTTGGAGCTGAGCAAAACCCTCAGAGCTGGAGAATCCTACATACGCCCCCAGAGGCCACCTCCACTTTCCATGGCCCCGCTGGAACAAACCTCCAACCTGACACTCGGCCTGGGCCCCACCCACAACTCAGCCCCCTGGAGCTCCCAGCAGCAGCCCTTGGTATTGGGCCTCTCATGACGCTAGGCCATAACCATAAACCAAGTGTTGGTGTTCAGGGATCCCCGACAGAGGCCTGACCCTAAAACCCTCCAGACTCCGGACCCCGGAGTAATCCTACAAGACTCTAGCTGCCTCCTAGAAGGAATTTGTTGCATTTGGAGCTGTGTAAAATCCAAATAGCATGGCAATCCTGACTGGTATCCTTAAGGACACCCTCTATTTGAAAGCTACCTTGGACAGAGACTCTCAGGGAGAAACTCAGCCTGGTGTCCACGTTCACCTTAGTCCACAGGTGATTCCTGTCAGTGCCTGTCATTGGCCTTGTCATGCCCGAGTCCCAAACCCTGACTTTCCGATGGATTTTCTGGTTTTTGTCCACAGAGGCCTAGACCAAAAGCCCTCCAGACTGGGAACCCCTGGTCCATACTTTATAATCTCGCTATCCCCAGAACAAAACTGTGCCATTTCAGCTGAGCGAAAACCTCTGAGCAAGAGAATCCAGTATGCCCTCCGTGATGTGACCACCACTTTGGCACTTACCCTGGACACAAAACCTCAGCCAGACCCCCACCATCACCCCACTCCAGGGACTCACCTCAGTGTTGGCAGATCGGGCCTACCATACCCTGGGGCCCTAAGCAGAACCCTGGGATCGTTTTTTAGGCTTCCATCCCCAGAGTCCTGGCCTTAAAGCCTCCATACTGGGACCCCTGAGACATTCTGCAGGACTGGCTACCCCCCAGAAGGAAACCGTGCCATTTGAAGCTGCACACAACCCTCAAAGCAGCTGAAACCTGCACGAGCCCCCTCAAGCCACCCCCACCTTCCACATCCACCCTGGTTATAAACCCTTAGCCTGATTCTCAGCCTGAGCCCTGCCCTCAACTCAGCCCCTGGGGAGCTCTTCTCAGCATCAGACATCATGACTCCCATGCCAGTACGCTTAAACCCTCACCCTTGGTTGCATTTTTCAGCTTCTGTCACCAGAGTCCTGGTCCTTAAGCCCTCAGCTGGGGCCCCCTGAGCTACATCGCAGCACTTCTCCTAGTCCCAAGAAGTAATCCATGCCATTTGAAACTAAGCAAAACAGCAGGAGAGACATGAATGCCACCCCTATGTGGTGACTGCCACTTTCTATGACCTCCTGGACATACACTAGCAGCCTGACACCCAGCCTGACTCCCACCCTCTACTCATCCACCAGGGTGGCTCACCTCAACTCTGGCTTATCAGGCCTCCCATGCACCTATACCCTAACCCTAACTCTAGGTTGCCTTTTCAAGGTTCAGTCTACAGAGGCCTGGCCCTAAGCCCTCCAGATTGGAGACCCGTGAGCCACACCACAGGACTCTGCCTGTGCCGTGGCAGGAAACTGTACCATGTGCAGCTGCGCAAAACCCTCTGAGTCGGAGAAACCTGTATTCCCCCCATGAGGTTACCCCCACCTTCTGTGACACCCCCCCCCCCCGGACACAAACCCACAGCCTGACTCTCAGCCTCACCTTTGCTCTCATATCAGCCCCCAGGGAACTCTCATCAGCACCTGCAAATCAGGGCTTCTATGTGCTAGGCCTTAACTTTGATCGTAGAATTGGTTTTCTGGCTTCTGTCCCCATAGACCTGACCCTCAAGTCCCCCCTGAGTGGGGACACGTGAGGCATACCGCAGTATTCCATGTTCCACCCAGAAGATACCCATCCTGTTTGGAACTCCACAAAGGATTCAGAGCAAGAGGAACCTGCTTGCCCACCTGATGCCACCCCCATTTTCAGTATGCCCCTGGAAACAAACCTTGAGCCTGACCCTCAGCCTGACCCACACCCTTTATTCAACCCCTATCGGAGTTTGTGTTAGGGGTAGCAGATCAGATTCACATGATCCTAGGGCCTACCCCTACCCCTAGTTTGGGATCCTGCCTTCTTGCCTGAGGCCTGGCACTCAAGCCTTCTTCTTCGGAAATATTTCCAAAAAATAGAACTGGGAGGAAAACTTCCAATCCCCTTTGATAAGACCAGCATTGCCTTGGTCCCAAAACCTGAGAGAAACACATCACTCAAAAGGAGAATTATGGACCACTATCCCTGATGAATATGGATGCAAAAATTCTCACCAACATACTAGCCAACAGGATCCAAGGGTTAATAGGAAGGATGAATCAGCACAAATTGAATTTATTCCTGGGCTGCAAGCGTGGTCCGACAACCTCAAATCAATCCATGGAACACACTACCTTAATAGAGAAAGAACAAGAAACACAGGATCCTCTCAACAGATGCAGCAAAAGCATTTGACAAATTAAAGCATCATTTCTTGATCAAAACTCTTCACCGTGGAGGGACAGAGGGTATATGCCTCTACATCATAAAGGCCATCTATGGGAAACCCACAGCAAATATCATTCCCAATGGGGAAGAACTGAGAGCTTTTCCCTTCAGGGCAGGAACAGGACAGGGATGCCCATTCTCATCACGATTGTTCAACACAGTGCTAGAACGCTTAGCCTCAGCAATCAGACAACCGAAAGACAAAAAAGGCATCCACATCAGCACAGACGTCCAACTCTCACGCTTTGCACACAACAGGATACTTTCTGTGGAAAACCCAAAAGACTCAACCCCGAAATTGCTAGAACCCATCCACCTCACACCAGTCAGAATGGCCAAAATGAACCAGTCAGGAAACCGCAGGTGTTGGTGAGGCTGTGGAGAAAGGGGACCAGTTTTATACTGTTGGTGGGAATGCAAGCTGGAGATGCCAGCCTGGGAAACAGTGTGGAAGTTCCTCAAGAAGTTGAAAATAGAACCATTCAATTGCACTGCTAGGTATTTACCCCAAACATCCAAATGGAGCGATCTGAAGGGGCACCTGTGCCCCAATGTCTACAGCAGCAATGCCTACAAGAGCCAAAGTATGCAAAACACCCAGACGTCCTTCAACATGAGTGAATATGACAATGAATTAAATACGACACAGCCATCAAAAAATGAAATCTTCTCATTTACAATGACATGGATGGAATGAGAGGGTATTATGCTAAGCGAAATAAATCCACCAGAGAAGGACAATCATCATAGGATCTCACTGATATGCAGAATTTAAGAAACAAGATCTAAAGGAAAAGAGGAAAAACGGAACCAAGAGGAAAGCATAGAGGGAGACAAAGCATAAGAGACACTTAAAATCAGACAACAAACTGAGGGTTTCTGAAGGGGGTGAGGGTGGCTGGGTGATGGGCATTGGGGAGGGTGTGTGCTCTAGTGAGCACTGTGTGCTGGGTAAAACTGAAGGATCTCAAACCTGTATCCCTGAAACAAGTAACACATTATATGATCATAATAAAAAGTGAAAGAAAAACAGAATACTAATGTAAACTAAGTAAAAATAAATAATCTTGCTAATAAGAAAGCAAGCAAGCAAATGAACAAGCAAGCAAACAAGTGATTAAAAGACCTGAAATCATCACATTCCAATTTCAAGCTAAGTTACAAAGCTATTGTCATCAAGAGTATTGTACTGGCATAAAAAAAGACACACAGGTCAATTGAACACAACAGAAAGCTCGGAAACTGATCATCATAGTACATTGGCAAAGTTTATTCATCAGGACATTAAAGGTATATTTAAACTTAGCTCTGATACAATTATTAACACTGAATGGGAATGAATAATATTTAAGTCCTGTTCCAACTGCTGCTTCCAATAAATGCATTTTTTAAACACGCTGCTTTATATAAATATATATTATAAGGGTGATTTAGAATCTGCATTTTTAAGAGATATTAAATGCACTTTAATAAACTTACCATGGAAAAGGATATAGAGATATCCATCATCGCAACTGAGAACATCACAAAAGAAGACAATCAGACACAATCTGGTAACTGATAGAAGAATATACTACAACTTAAGGAGTTCCGCCCAAATGTTCAACCTGTTGAATGCTATAGAGCCAGCTACTCATTTAAAAACACAGATTTCAGAGAAAAGTCCTAACAAAGAGAATGAAGACATCACCAATGAAGTCCCCACTGCATATATTCTGACAAGAAAAATATTTTCCCAACAAAGAAACGGAAGGAAGGAAGGAAGGAAGAAAGAAGGAAAGGAAGAAAGAGAGGGACAGAGAGAGAAAAACCTGAGAAACTCAAAAATTAACCTGCACATGTGTGGTCTGAGCTAATGACACAGCAGCAGAAAATATACAATGGGGAAAGGACTGATTCCTCAGTGAACAGTACTGGGAAAACTAGACACTAAGACACTAAAGGCAGAAGAACGTGACTGGATCACTCTTGCACCGCACATAAAAATCATGAGTGTATGAAAAAAAAATCATGAGTGGATGGATGAATGACTTGAACACAAGATCTGAATCCATAAACCTCCAAGAAGAAAACACAGGTAGTAAGTTTCTGGATATTGATTTTGGGGAAGAGTTATTTACATCAGACACCAAAAGCAAAGGCAACAAAAGCAAAAAGAAACTAGTGGAAGGACATCAGAATGAAATTCCTCCATGACAAAAGAAACCAACAAACCCTTAAAAGGCAACCTCCCCATGAGAAAAAATACCTGCAAACCTACGCGTGAGAAGAGGCTCATGTCCAAAATGCACCAAACACTCCTTCAAAGCCAAACAAAAACTGAATAAAAACTGGGGAGAATATGTGAATAGATACTTTACAAAGATGACAGACAGGAGGCCGACAGACAGAAAAAGTTGTTCCACATCACTAACTGTCATCATGGAAATGTAAGAAAAACCTCAATCACCTAGCACCTCACAGCTGTCGGAAAGGCGATGTCTCAGCGACAGACACCAGGTGTGGTCATGGGCGTGGACACGAGGGGACCCTGTGCACTGCTGGTGGGAATGGAAATTGGTGCAGCCACGGGGACAAAGGCTATGGAGGTTCCGGGAAAAAATTAAAAACTACTCCATGACCCAGTAATTGCCCTACTGAGTTTTTCTTTGGAGAACATGAAAACACTCCCTCCAAAGAGAGATGCACTCCCATGTTCCCTGCAGCATTATTCACAGTAACCAGACATGGAAACATGGACCTTGGGAGCGTTATGCTAAGTAACTCAGACACAGAAAGACAAACACCAGAGGCTCTCATGGACATTCCACATGGAACCCAAAAAGTACTGAACGCATACACACTGAGAATGGATGGGGGGGTTGCCAGATTTGGAGAGGGGGGAAAGTGGTGAAAGGGGTCAAAGCTGCCATGTTTGAGTAATAAAATCTGCAAGTCATGGAATGTTCCGTGCAGCAGGGAAACTAAATCTAACCCTACAAGATGGAGTACAGTCTCCCCACTTTGTGAAAGTACAGTGTTCCTTGGAAACCTTTCACAGCAAAAATGGTGTAAACTGAAAAAGGAAATTAGCGTTCATTTCTACAGAGAAATGAGTGAGCATGCTGAGACAACAAGTTTCTTTTCTTTGGCTCTTCTTATGTCTCAGGACACAACATCCTAACAAATACCCAAAATACATGGAGATAAAGCACAGCAGATGCTCACAGACACAACACAAAGTGCTGGCAGCTGGATGTGGAGAGCACTACCCAGGAAGGGCCTGGTTGGGGTGCACGCCGCCTTTGTAGTGGGTCCCCACAAAACATGCTGAACATCATGCCCATTTTTCTTACTTTTTTCATAAGAGGGAAATCCTCTTCAGGCTTCTCCTGCTACTGGTGCCGGGTAATAATGTAGATCTTTCCAAAAAGCCAAAGGTCTTACCATGAACTTTGAGAAAATTGGGGGAGACGTGTACTTGAAAGTTGCAGAGGGGGCAGAAGTTCAAAGTTCTCCCGGACACAAACATCAGCAGATCCACTGTGAAAGGCACCTTTCTTAGCAGGTGGAACATGGACTACCTCCTACCCCCAGAAACCTCCTTTTTTGCCTCACTTAGGACAACCAACAAGAGCTGGGAGTTACCTCAAGTCCTCCTTTCTCCCATTCCCAATATTGAACCCATTGGGAAATCCTGTGAGTTCCATCTGTGATAGGTGCCCTGAAAAGGACTAACCCCTCCTTCCCTGGCCACCTGTCTAGACCACATTGGAGCCCATCTCTTGTCTGAGATCCTGGAAAAGCTTTATCATTGACCTCCCTTGCCCATCCTCAGCCCTGTGTCATCTGTTCTCAACACTGTAGCCAGGATGGCCCAGTGAAAGGAAGCCCATGGAGTCATGGTGCTGCAATGGCTTTCTGTCACCCTACTGTCACCTCCTGAGGTCATGTCCTAAGCTGTCTCCTATGGCCACAGGGCCATCTTGCTGCTCCTGGACATACCTGGTATGCTCCTGCCCCAGGGCTTTTGCATATGCTTTACCTTTTCTTTAGAAGGTTTCTGATGTGATATCACACCCTGCTTTAGAACTTGATTCAAGTATCAAGTTCTAGTGAAGGCCCAGGTCCCACCTGGACCCTAGGTGAAGAGCAAGCACCACCATCACCTCCCCTTCAGTACCCCAGCCCTTTCTCCTGCTTTCTATTTCCAGAGAAGTTACCACAGTCACCAGCGCATCTCGGCAAGGGGGAAATGGAAGCCTAATCGGATGGTTTCACCACAGACTACCTCCGATTTCCTAGTCCAGAAACTTCGGGGAAAAGGTGACCAGAGCTCCTGCACAGCCAGGATTCCCGGGACAATGGGTCCCCCTATAGCACCCTGAAGACCATCAAGAAAGTGAACCATAAGAGGAATCCACTTGCACAAGAAACCTGAAACCAGACACCTTCCTCGATCACAGGGGAGCACACACACTCTCTCTCCCCTTGCTTGATGTGCTCATGTGAAAAAGCTGAGCAGAGAAGCATCTCAGAGAAGCATACTCAACAAATTGCCCTCTGGCCAAGGTCCTGGGAACCGGACGCCTCTCCTGCACCAGCCACCTGTGATTGGCGTCCGGCGTCCTCCTGTGGTGGGGCAGAGAGGGGCACCAGTCTCTCTTTCCTGTGACGTCAGCACAAACCAGGCTTTGCTGCATAGTTTTCAGGAAGGAACCTATAGCAGCAGCAGGGTGCCGGGGTTCTGACTCAGCGTCGCACGTCAGGCCCCATGTGGAACTAGAGTAGAGCTTCAAGGAGACTGGTGTGCCCCGTGGCCTTGGAACCTAATGGCAGGAGCTGAGATTTCAGTTCCAAATAAAACTGGCCTCTTCCACACAGCACAGCAAAGTGGAGGATTTCTCAGGGGTGTG
>JAPYYJ010003887.1:0-11025 GCA_028533885.1 Nasua narica
TCTCAACAAGATCCTAGCTGATATGATCCAACAGCACATTAAAAAGATTATTCATCATGACCAGGTGGGATTTATCCCTGGGATGCAAGGGTGGTTCAACATTCGCAAATCAACCCATGGGACAGAACAAATCAGTAAGAGAAGAGAGAAGAACCACATGGTCCTCTCAATTGATGCAGAAAAATCATTTGACAAAATTCAGCATCCATTCCTGATTAAAACTCTTCAAAGTATAGGGATAGAAGGAACATTTCTCAACATCATAAAGTCTATCTATGAAAAGCCCACAGAAAATACCATTCTCAAAGGGGAAAAGCTGACAGCCTTCCCTCTGAGATCAGGAACACGACAAGGATGCCCACTCTCACCACTCTTGTTCACCATAGTACTAGAAGTCCTAGCGACAGCAATCAGACAACCAAAAGAAATAAAAGGTATTCAAATTGGCAATGAAGAAGTCAAAGTCTCTCTCTTCACAGATGACATGATACTTTATATGGAAAACCCAAAAGACTCCACCCCCAAACTACTACAATTCATACAATAATATTAATCAATTGACATTATATTCAGTACTGTGGCAGGATACAAAATCAATCCACAGAAATCAGTTGCTTTCCTATACACTAGCAATGAAAATATGGAAAGGAGAATTAGAGAATCGATTCCACTTACTGTAGCACAAAGATTCATAATACACCTGGGAATAAACCTAAACAGGGGCACCTGGGTGGCTCAGTCGGTTAAGCCTCTGCCTTCAGCTCGGGTCCTGATCCCAGGATCCTGGGATCCAGCCCCACACCGGGCTGTCTGCTCAGTGGGGAGCCTGCTTCTCCCTCTCTTTCTGCCTGCCTGCTTGCCTACCGCTCCCCTGCTTGTGCTCTCTCTCTCTCTCTTTCAAATAAATAAATAAAATCTTTAAAAAAAAAAAAACCTAACCGAAGAGGTAAAGGATCTGTACTCGAGGAACTACAGAACGCTCATGAAAGAAATGAAGAAGACACAAAAAGGAGGAAAAGCATTCCATGCTCATGGATTGGAAAAATAAACATTGTTAAAATATCTATACTGCCCAGGGCAACCTGTACTTTCAATGGCATTTTGATCAAAATTCCACCAGTTCTTTTCTAAGGGCTGGAACAAACAATCCTAAAATTTGTATGAAACCAGAAAAGACCCCGAATTGCTAAGGAAATGTTGAAAAAAAAAAAAAAAAAAAAAAACAACACTGGGGCATCACATTGCCTGATTTCAAGCTTTACTACAAAGCGGTGATCACCAAGACAGCATGGTACTGGCACAAAAACAGACACAGAGACCAGTGGAACAGAGTAGAGAGCCCAGATATGCACCCGCAACTCTATGGTCAAATAATCTTTGACAAAACAGGCAAAAATATCTAGTGGAAAAAAGACAGTCTCTTCAATAAATGGTGCGGGGAAAATTGGACAGCTGTATGTAGAAGAATGAAACTTGACCATTCTCTTACAACATACACAAAGATAAACTCAAAATGGATAAGAGACCTCAATATCAGGCAACAATCTATCAAATCCCTAGAGAAGAACACAGGCAGTAACCTCTTCGACATCAGCCACAGCAACTTCTCTCAGGATATGTCTCCAAAGGCAAAGGCAACAAAAGCAAAAATGAACTTTTGGGACTTCATCAAGATAAAAAGCTTCTGCACAGCAAAGGAAACAGTCAACAAAACAAACAGGCAACCCACAGAATGGGAGAAGACATTCGCAAATGACACTACACACAGAGGCCTGATATCTAAGATCTATAAAGAACTGTTCAAACTCAACACTCACAAAACAGATAATCACATCAAAAAATGGGCAGAAGACATGAACAGACACTTCTCCAAAGAAGACATACAAATGGCTAACAGACACATGAAAAAATGCTCATCATCGTTAGCCATCAGGGAGATTCAAATCCAAACCACACTGAGATACCACCTTATACCATTTAGAATGGCCAAAATCAGCAAGACAGTAAACAACAAATGCTGGAGAGGATGTGGAGAAAGGGGAACCCTCTTCTACTGTTGGTGGGAATGCAAGTTGGTGCAGCCACTTTGGGAAACAGTGTGGAGATTCCTCAAGAAATTAAAAATAGAGCTACCCTATGACCCTGCAATGGCACTACTGGGTATTTATTTACCCCAAAGAAGCAGATGCAGTACAAAGAGGGGCCACATGTACCCCCATGTTCATAGCAGCAATGGCCACAATCGCCAAACTGTGGAAAGAACCAAGATGCCCTTCAACAGATGAATGGATAAAGAGGATATGGTCCATATATAAAATGGAATATTATGCCTCCATCAGAAAGGATGAATACCCAACTTTTCTATCAACATGGACGGGATTGGAAGAGATTATGGGGAGTGAAATAAATCAAGCGGAGAGAGTCAATTATCTTATGGTCTCACGTGTGGAGGATAAGGAAAAACATGGAGGGCATTGTGAGAAGGAGGGCATTGTGAAAAGGAAAGAAGGGTGAATGAGGGGAAATCAGAGGGGGCGATGAACCATGAGATACTGTGGACTCTGAACAACAAACTGAGGGTTTTGGAGGGGAGGGTGTGGGGGGTTGGGCGAGCCTGGTGGTGGGAACTGAGAAGGGCATGTATTGCATGGAGCACAGGGTGTGGTGCATGAACAATTAATCTCGTAACACTGAAAAAAAATATATATTTGGGGAAAAAACCACCAATTAGTAAGAAAATTTTAAGAAACACATCAACAATAATACAATAATAGTAGGTCACTTTCACACCCTCCTGACTGAATTGCACAGTTCATCTAAGCAAAAGATCAACAAGGAAATAAAGGCTTTAAATGACACACTGGACCAGTGGAAATCACAGATAAATATAGAACATTCCATCCCAAAACAACAGAATACACATTCCTCTCTAGTGCACATGGAACATTATCCAGAATAGATCACATCGTGGGTCACAAATCAGGTCTTAACTGGTACCAAAAGCTTGGGATCATTCCCTGCATATTTTCAGACCACAATGCCATGAAACTAGAACTCAATCACAAAAGGAAAGTTGGAAAGAACTCAAATGCATGGAAGCTAAAGAGCATCCTACTAACGAAATGTGTCAACCAGAAAATTAAATAAAATTTTTTTTAAAAAGTCATCAAAATAAATGAAAATGAAAAGACAACTGTTCAAAATCTTTGGGACACAACAAAGGCGGTCCTGAGAGCAAAGTATATAGCAATACAAGCCCTTCTCAAGAAATAAGAAAAGTCTCAAATACACCACCTAACCCTCACCTAAAGGAGCTGGAGAAAGAACTACAAAGAAGGCCTAAACCCACGGAAGAAGAGAAATAATAAATATCAGAGCAGACATCAATGAAACAGAAACCAAAAGAACACTTGAAGAGACCAAGAAAACTAGAAGCTGGTTCTTTGAAAGAATTAACAAAATTGATAAACCCCTGGCCAGGCTTATCAAAAAGAAAAGAAAAAGGGCCCAAATTAATAAGATCATAAATGAAAGAGGAGAAATCACCACCAACACCAAAGAAATACAAAGAACTATAAGAACATATTATAAGCAACTATACGCCAGCAAATTAGACAATATGGAAGAAATGGATGCATTCCTAGAGACATATAAACTACCAAAACTGAACCAGGAAGAAATAGAAAACCTGAACAGACCCGTTCCAATAAAGAGATTGAAACAGTCATCAAAAATCTCCCAACAAACAAGAGCCCAGGGTCAGACGGCTTCCCAGGGGAATTCTACCAAACATTCAAAGAAGAATACCTATTCTCCTGAAACTGCTCCAAAAAATAGAAATGGAAGGGAAACTTCCAAACTCATTTTATGAGACCAGCATTACCTTGATTCCAAAACTAGACAAAGACCCCATCAAAAAGGAGAATTACATACCAGTATCCTTGATTAATATGAATGCAAAAATTCTCACGAAAATACTAACCAATAGGATCCAACAGTACATCAAAAGGATTGTTTACCACAACCAAGTGGGATTTATTCCTAGGGCTGCAAGGTTGGTTCAATACCCACACATCAATCAATGTGATACATTAATAAAAGAAAGAATAAGAACCATGTGTTACTCTCAATTAATGCTGAAAAACCATTTGACAAAGTACAGCATCCTTTCTTGATAAAAACTCTTCACAGTGTAGGGATAGAGGATACATACTTCAGTATCATCAAAACCATCTATGAAAAACCCACAGCGATATCATTCTAAATGGGGAAAAACTGAGTTTTTTCCCCTTAGATCAGGAATATGGCAGGGCTGTCCACTATCTCCACTGCTATTCAACATAGTACTAGAAGCCCTAGCCTCAGCAATCAGACAACAAAAAAATAAAGGCATTCAAATTGGCAAAGATGAATTCACATTCTCACTCTTTGTAGATGATATTTCATGTGGAAAACCCAAAAGACTGGACTCCAAGACTGCTAGAACTCATACAGGAATTCAGTAAAGTGTCAAGATATAAAATTAATGCACAGAAATCAATAGCATTTCTATACAGCAACAGCAATACAGAAGAAAGAGAAATTAAGGAGTTGATTCCATTTACAATTGCACCCAAAACCATACGATACCTAGGAATCAACCTAACTATCCAAAGAGGCAAAGAACCTGTACTCAGAAAACTACAAAATGCTCATGAAAGAAATTGAGGAAGACACAAAGAAATGGAAAAACGTTCCATGCTCATGGACTGGAAAAACAAATACTGTGAAAATGTCTATGCTACCTAAAGCAATCTACACATTGAAAGCAATCCCTATCAAAATACCATCATTTTTTTTTTCAAAAAAACAGAACAAACAATCCCAAAATTTCTATGGAACCAGAAAAGACCACAAATAGCCAGAGGAATTCTGAAAAATAAAACCAAAGTTGGTGGTATCACAATTCCAGACTTCAAGCTCTATTACAAAGCTGTAATCATCAAGACAGTATGGTACTGGCACAAAACCACATAGATCAATGGAACAGAATAGAGAGCCCAGAAATGGAACCTCAACTCTATGGTCAACTAATCTTCAACAAGGCAGGAAAGAATATCCAATGGAATAAAGATAGTCTCTTCAACAAATGGTGTTGGGAAAACTGGACAGCCACATGCAGAAGAATGAAACTGGACCATTTCCTTACACCACACACAAAAATAGACTCATAATGGATGAAAGACCCCGATGTGAGACAGGACTCCGTCAAAATCTTGGAGGAGAACCCAGGCAGCAACCTCTTCGACCTTAGCCACAGCCACTTCTTCCTAGGAACATCACCAAAGGCAAGGGAAGCAAAGGCAAAAATGTACTACTGGGACTTCATCAAGATCAAAAGCTTTTGCACAGCAAAGGACACAGTCAGTCAACAAAACCAAAAGACAACTAACGGAATGGGAGATAGATATTTGCAAATGACATGTCAGATAAAGGGTTAGTATCCAAAATCTATAAAGAACTTCTCAAACTCACCACCCAAAGAACAAAAATAATCCAATCAAGAAATGGGCAGAAGACATGAACAGACATTTCTACAAAGAAGACTTCCAAATGGCCAACAGACACATGAAAAAGTGCTCAACATCACACACCATAAGGGAAATACAAATCAAAACCACAGTGAGATAGCACCTTATACCTGTTAGAAGGGCTAAAATTAACCAGTCAGGAAATGACAGATATTGGCAAGGATGTGGAGAAAAGAGAACCTTCTTACACTGTTGGTGGGAATGCAAGCTGGTACAGCCACTCTGGAGAACAGTATGGAGGTTCCTCAAAAAGTTGAAAATAGAGCTACCCTATGACCCAGCAATCACACTACCGGGTATTTATCCTGAAGATACAGATGTAGTGATCCGAAGGGGCACATGCACTCGAATATTTATAGCAGCAATGTCCACAATAACCAAACTATGGAAAGAACCTAGATGTCCATCAACAGATGAATGGATAAAGAAGATGTGGTATAAATATACAATGGAATACTATGCAGCCATCAAGAGAAACAAAATCTTGCCATTTGCAAGGACATGGATGGATCTAGAGGGTATTATGCTAAGCTAAATAAGTTAGAGAATATAATCATATGATCTCTCTGATATGAAGAATTTGAAAAAAAAAGAATTTGAGAGGCAGGGCAGAGGGTCATGGAGGGTGGGGAGGGAAATGAAACAAGATGGGATGAGGAAGGAGATAAAACATAAGAGACTCCTGGGCGCCTGGGTGGCTCAGTTGGTTGAGCAACTGCCTTCGGCTCAGGTCATGATCCCGGAGTCCCGGGATCAAGTCCCATATCGGACTCCCGGCTCTGCGGGAAGTCTGCTTCTCCCTCTGACCTTCTCCCCTCTCATTCTCAGTCTCTCGCTCTCTAATAAATAAATAAAAAATCTTAAAAAAAAAAAAAAAAACATAAGAGACTCCTAAACTCATGAAATAAACAGGGTGGCTGGGTTATGGGCATTGGGGAGGGCATGTGCTATGTTAAGTGCTGTGAAATATGTAAGCGTGATGATTCACAGACATGTACCCTGGGGCAAATAATACAGTATATGTCAATAAAAAACTAAAAACAAAAATACGAAAAACAAAACTGCTTAAACTCACTCAGGAATTCAATAAAGTGTCAGGGTATAAAATCAATGCCCAGAAATCAGCTGCATTTCTATATACCAACAGCAAGACAGAAGAAAGATAAATTAAGAAGTAGATCCCACTTATAATTGCACCCAAAACCATACGATACCTAGGAATCAACCTAACTATCCAAAAGGGCAAAGAACCTGTACTCAGAAAACTACAAAATGCTCATGAAAGAAATTGAGGAAGACACAAAGAAATGGAAAAACGTTCCATGCTCATGGACTGGAAAAACAAATACTGTGAAAATGTCTATGCTACCTAAAGCAATCTACACATTGAAAGCAATCCCTATCAAAATACCATCAATTTTTTTCAAAGAAATGGAATAAATAATCCCAAAATTTCTATGGAACCAGAAAAGACCACAAATAGCCAGAGGAATTCTGAAAAATAAAACCAAAGTTGGTGGTATCACAATTTCACACTTCAAGCTCTATTACAAACCTGTAATCATGAAGGCAGTATGGTATTGGCATAAAAGAGATACATACATCAATGGAACAGAACAGAGAGCCCGGAAATAGACTCAACTACTCAACTCTATGGCCAACAAATCTTCAAAAAAGTAGGAAATAACATCCAATGGAAAAAAGATAGTCTCTTCAACAAATGGTGTTGGGAAAACTGGACAGCCACATGCAGAAGAATGAAACTGGACCATTTTCTTACACCACACACAAAAATAATACTCATAATGTATGAAAGACCCTAATGTGAGACAGGACTCCATCAAAATCCTTGAGAACACAGGCAGCAACCTCTTCGACCTTAGCCACAGCAACTTCTTCCTAGAAACATCACCAAAGGCAAGGGAAGCAAGGGCAAAAATGAACTACTGGAACTTCATCAAAATCAAAAGCTTTTGTACAGCAAAGGACACAGTCAACAAAACCACAAGATAACTGACAGAATGGGAGATATTTGTCAGATAAAGGGCTAGAATCCAAACTCTATAAAGAACTTCTCAAACTCAACACCCAAAGAACAAATAATCCAATCAAAAAATGGGCAGAAGACATGAACAGACATTTCTACAAAGAAGACTTCCAAATGGCCAACAGACACATGAAAAAGTGCTCAACATCACACGCCATTAGGGAAATACAAATCAAAACCACAGTGAGATACCACCTTCCACCTGTCAGAAGGGCTAAAATTAGCAAATCAGAAAGTGACACATGTTGGCGAGGATGTGGAGAAAGGGGAACCCTCCTACACTGTTGGTGGGAATGCAAGCTGGTACAGCCACTCTGGAAAACAGTATGGAGGTTCCTCAAAAAGTTGAAAATGGAGCTACCCTATGACCCAGCAATCACACTACCGAGTATTTACACTCAAGATACAAATGTAGTGATCCAAAGGGGCACATACACCCAAATGTTTATAGCAGCAATGTCCACAATAGCCAAACTATGGAAAGAACCTAGATGTCCATCAACAGATGAATGGATAAAAGTGAGATACACACACACACACACTGGAATACTACACAGCCATCAAAAACCCAAAATCCTGCCATTTGCAATGACGTGGATGGAACTAGAGGGTATTATGCTAAGTGAAATAAGTCAATCAGAGAAAGACAATTATCATATGATCTCTCTGATATGAGGAATTTTAGAGGCAGGGCCGGGGGTCGTGGGCAGTAGGCAGGGAAGAAATGAAACAAGATGGGACTGTGGAGGAAGACAAATCATAAGAGACTCTTAATCTTAGGAAACAAATTGAGGGTGGGGGGTGAGAGATATGGTGGCTGGATTTTGTACACTGGTACATGCTATGGTGAGTGCTGTGAATTGTGAAAACTAAAGATTTACAGACTTGTACCCATAAAGATAATACTGCATTATATGTTAATAAAATTTTTAAAAAATCAATTCATCCCATAAATGACACAATTTCCAGTTTTAGCAAATTTATGAGGTAAACTTTTTTAAGAATTGAAGAATACATTGCATGGCTTTATTTCATTATCTAAGGTAAAGGAAATATTATAAATAAGTACCTACAGGACTATTTCTAAATGACTTGTGAGCCAAAACATTTTCTAGGAATGAGAAAGGAAAAATAGAAAATAATTCCACATCTTTCATAATATTCCACAATAAGAATTAAAGTGAAAATGTTTGGACCAACTCTAATAATCAAAGAATATTTATTTCACTATAATTTCTAGTAGGATTAAAATTGAGTGGTGTGTGATTTCATTCTTACCAAACATCAAGAAACATAGTCCCCATGGTTTGAAATAAGTTTTTCTTAAAGCCATATTTTAATGGTTTATCATTGCTATCAAATAATCAGTATTTGGGAAAATATTTTAACAAACTTGTTTTCCCCTCTTCTCTCACAAGCTAAGTTGTTTGCTATTTCTGAGAGTAATTCCATTGTACTTGTTAGATAATTTACAGTAAACACATATCCTCTTAATCACATCACTGAAACTTAAATAGATTTGTAAAACCATTAAAAAATCAATACTTAGCTTTTAGGTGATGAATTAATTAATGGAGTGTGAATGCTTGAAGTCTGCATTACCGAGCATGCACCATGGCTTTTCATACCATCAGTCAGTGGGAGCAGTTTCCAAAGTAACATGATGTAAGTAGTTGGGGAAGTGCTGATAAAAATATATCAATCCCTGCTGCCCAATATTCCAGTAAAAACTGCTTTTTGGTAAGAAATGCAATTCAGTATTTTTCTGTTACATGTGGTGGCGGAAGAAAGAAGTGTTATGGATAAATGAAATCCAGAGAAAAAATAATCAGGAATTTTCCAACTCATTTTAATTAATCAGACAAGAAGGGGGCCCTTGGATGGCTCAGTTGGTAGAGCATGCGACTCTTGATCTCATGGTCTTGAATTCAAGTCCCATGTTGGGCACAGAGCCTGCTTAAAAAGAAAAAAAAAACAAACCAAAAAAACAAGATGATACACATGATATAAAATTGCAAAGCGCTGTAAGGGTTGGGAGTGAGATTTTAATGTTTCTGTCATAGAATATTTTTTAAAAGTCTTTTTCTGAAAAATAGATCATATTCTCCTATTTTCATTTGGGTTTATTTTATAAATAAGCAAGCTCTTCCAGGGCTTCTTTACACTTCTTTAAAAATTTCTTCCTTAAATATAGCAACTCAGATTTTTACAGGAAACTACAATTACATACTGGTCCCTGCCTTTAAGAACTTAACCGCTCATTAGATAATAAAAGTATAAAGTAGACTACTGTTAACAACAAAGAGGTACTTGAAACTGAGTAAGTTCTATGTTTTAAGGTGGCAAAACACAAATAATTCGATAATGTTCTTTAAGATTTACAAATATAAATTTACCAATTTATAAACATACAAATTTATAATTTACAAATATAAAATTAAATTCGAAGGCATTTACTTTGGGCTATCATTTCATTGAGACCTAGATTCTCACTGAGAGTACCCCTAAAACTGAGAAAGTTTTCTAGAAACTGGTCAATAAAGGAACTAGGAACTTCAAGCTCTATTACAAAGCTGTAATCATCAAGACAGTGTGGTACTACAACAAAAACAGACACATGAGTCAATGGAACAGAACAGAGAGCCCAGAAATGGACCACCAACTCTATGGTCAACCAATCTTCAACAAGGCAGGAAAGAATATCCAATGGAATAAAGATAGTCTCTTCAACAAATGGTGTTGGGAAAACTGGACAGCCACATGCAGAAGAATGAAACTGGACCATTTCCTTACACCACACACAAAAATAGACTCAAAACGGATAAAAGACCCTGATGTGAGACAGGACTCCATCAAAATCTTGGAGGAGAACCCAGGCAGCAACCTCTTCGACCTCAGCTGCATCCACTTCTTCCTAGGAACATCACCAAAGGCAATTGAAGCAAGGGCAAAAATGAGCTACTGGAACTTCATCAAAATCAAAAGCTTTTGGACAGCAAAAGAAACAGTCAACAAAACCAAAAGACAACTGACAGAATGGGAGAAGATATTCGCAAATGACATGTCAGATAAAGGGTTAGTATCCAAAATCTATAAAGAACTTCTGAAACTCAACACCCAAAGAACAAAAATAATCCAATTAAGAAATGGGCAGAAGACTCCATCAGAAAGGATGAATATCCAACTTTTCTATCAACATGGACAGGACTAGAAGAGATTATGCGGAGTGAAATAAGTCAAGCGGAGAGAGGCAATTATCTTATGGTCTCACTTACGTGTGGAGTATAAAGAAAATCATGGAGGGCATTGTGAGAAGGAAGGGAAGGGTGAATGGGGAGAAATCGGAGGGGGTGTTGAACCAGGAGAGACTGTGGACTCTGAGCAACAAACTGAGGGTTTTGGAGGGGA
>JAPYYJ010003888.1:0-11024 GCA_028533885.1 Nasua narica
GCAAATTAATCAAAGACAATGTAAAATGTCTGGTTCTATCTTGACCCCTTTTTTGACTAGAAAGGACTAAAAAGTCATTGATATTTGTATTGACATTGAAGGAA
The DNA here is from genome assembly GCA_028533885.1 of Nasua narica. NCBI lineage: Eukaryota > Metazoa > Chordata > Mammalia > Carnivora > Procyonidae > Nasua > Nasua narica. The sequence goes on from JAPYYJ010003888.1 coordinate 105, forward strand.
TTTTGCTCTCTAAGTTGACTGGTGGGTACCTACCATTCAGCAACCTCCAGCTGGGTGTTATCTCTTCCTAGTTTCTCCAAGACAGCTTCCTTGAGCACATCATGCTTGGAGGAGGGTGAAATCCCAACGAGATCACAAAGGAGTTCTTTCTGGTCATAAAAATAAAGATAAAATTCCAAGCTCCTAATTAATAATCAGTTGAGAAATTATCCTATTAAGACATCTGATCACAAATGCACCTCAAACTTTAAATTAGAAATTACTAGAAATAGTAACTGTAATACTTATACATACACACACGTCTACACACTCACCCATCAGTAAACGATATTTCAAAACAATATTTCAGCAGTAAAAATGGGTCATAACATGAAATCAATACTAAACAGATGGCACCGTATTTACCACCACAACCTCTCCATTACTTTTTCACTCATTGTCCCTCACCCTCCAGTAGTCCATTTTGGCCAGGATCAAGTGGAAGGGGCTCATTGCTATGGTTGCCAGTAGCAACTAGAGTTCTTTTGTAGGTTCAAGAGATGAGAGAGACCTTGCAGATAATAAAATCTCAAAGCAGTAACACTTAAGCAATGGTCTTAGCTTTTTCTACTTTTTAAGTAAGACTTTTCTCCAGGATTTCAAGGGGAAAAGTTATGCTCTCGATTAAGGAAAAATGAACTGGTTTACAGGCCAAATTTGGCTCATAACCTGGTTTTGTAAAGAAAATTTTTATTAGAAGATAGCCATGCTCACTTGCTTATGTATTTGTCTATGGCAGAATTGAGTATGTATGGCCCATAAAGCCTAATATATTTACAATCTGGTTCTTTAAAAAAAAAAAAAGTTTGCCAGCCCCTATTCTAAATTGTAGCTACCAATATACTGAGACCACCCCTAAGAATACCTGTACCAATCCTCCCAATCCAGCTACCTCAAATTCAGAATTCATTCTATAGATGTTTATTCGCTCCTGTCCAACAGGTTTTGTGAAAGGTAAACATTTTTGAAAGGTAAATATGAAAGGTAAACCATTTATGAAAGGTAAACAGATTTAGAAGGCTTTCAGATACATGGAAAACTGAATCTAAAGCAATGGCTAGCAAGAATGTCAAAATTAACAACACTGATCTTTTCCTCCCAGTGAAAAATTGCTGGCATTTCCACTAGAACGTGGGCACACTGGTTCAAGTTGGATGACCAACTAGTAATGGTTGACAGTTAGGGGAAGCTCTGCTTTACATTCAACTCCAAGCCTTCAAAGTCCCTTCCAACCTGGAGACTCTAAAATTTTAATGTGACACAAATATGGGCATCCATTCAGTAATTGAAAACTCAAATCACTCGTGGTTAAAAATGACCAAATGAGAGAACTGATGGGATCTAGGGGTAGGGAGTCCAGTTCTGTGATACCACCAATAGCTGTCCTGGGTTATCAGTTGCAGGACGCCCAAGTGTATCTCCTGTCACTGGGTCACCACTTAGACAAGTGACAGAGCCCAGAGCCTAAATCCATCTCTTCTCAGGGCTGAGAGAACAATCAAGGAGTACAAGCTGCTACAGGAAATAAGCCCAGTGGTTCAAGCCCATGATCTCTCCATCCTTCCACAATAAGGAAAGATAAGGGGCTTGAGGGGGAGGTGGTTAGGGTTTATCTAAGCCACAGGATAAGTACCTTTGCTGGTCCAAACCAAAGTGCTGACCTGACCATTTCTGAAGAACAGCAAACAACATGAAATTCTGGAGTCACTCACCCAGGTGAGAGGGTTGGCCTCAGGTCGAAGGGCAGGAAATGCATCTCTATTTATAAGACCCAGTTTTACAAATCCATTCAAAGCTTTGGCATACCCCTATAACAAGAATTATTAAGTAGAATATGAAATTTTTCCCTTTGAAGAAAAAAACTTAAAAGTTTTATTGAAAAGAAGGACCTCTGTTAATTATGTAAAAGACAGGCTGAAAGTAGTCATCTGACTTGCTTGCATGGATGCAAACATCTCAGGTTCAGACTGGAATCAAGAGTATCACAGCAGGGGTGCCTGGGTGGCTCAGTGGGTTAAAGCGTCTGCCTTTGGCTCAGGATCATAATCTCAGGGTCCTGGGATCGAGCCCCGCATCGGCTCTCTGCTCAGCCGGGAACCTGCTTTGCCCTCTCTCCAGGCCTGCCTCTCTGCCTACTCGTGATCTCTCTCTGTCAAATAAATAAATAAAATCTTTTTTTTTTTTTAAGTGTCACAGCAATTCTGCTGCTTTACATAACAGACCTTCAAAGACTTGGATCTTTATTTCTGTTTCTGGGCAACATGGGAAGGGTATTTCTGGCAGCAGAAGGGCAAATGTCCTCATGTATTATGTACTTCCTGTTCAGCAGAATAGTATTTAATAGAACAATTCCCTCTCTTATAATGGAAGAAGGAGCTTGTAAAAAATTATACTCTTTCAAATAGATGATCCATTCTGCTGATTAAGAGCCACTATCCTAATGCACAGAGAGAGCAGGGAGAGAGGTAGCAATCAGAGAGCTTCTTCTGAAATCACATGAATGTGAGGGAGGGGAGTCAAGGAGAAGGAGCTGGGAAAGATCCCGTAGGAAGGTGACAGCAATCTGTGTTTTCAAGGATACGCAGGTGACAGGAAGGTGCAGGAGAGTAACCAAGGCCTCTCTGTCATACTCAGATGATAGTGTTTCATCTCTAATACTGGAAAGAATATTTGGGTTATTGAAATGCTATTGGCATTGCCCAGAAGGGTGGCCTTCATGGATATAAATACTGTGACATCTTCCACCTTCTGGGGTTCTGTGGGGATGGCTATCATCCATACACACCCCTGAGAGCTTTACTGAATTCTTAAAGCTCTTAAAATGTTCTATTCCTGGGTCTACATATTCGACAAGGGACTACCTCTAAAGCTCTCAGATAATCCTAATTCCTGGGGCGCCTGGGTGGCTCAGTTGGTTGAGCATCCAACTTTTGATCTCAGCTCAGGTCTTGATCTCAAGGCTCTGAGTTCAAGCTCCATGTTGGGCTCCACGCTGGGGAGGGAGCCCACCTTAAAAAAAAAAAAGGAAGAAAGAAAATCCTAATTCCTGAAGCCTTCCAAAAACGCAACTACTTATATTCTTAGAACAAAATGAAGAAAACAGAATCAAGAAATCTGACAGCACTGGGGTGCCTGGGTGGCTCAGTGGGTTAAAAACTCTGCCTTTGGCTCAGGTCATGATCTCAGGGTCCTGGGATCGAGCCCTGCATCGGGCTCTCTGCTCAGCAGGGAACCTGCTTCCCCCTCTCTCTGCCTGCCTCTCTACCTACTTGTGATCTCTCTCTGTCAAATAAATAAATAAAACCTTAAAAAAAAAAAAAAAAAGGAAGAAATCTGCCAGCACTGAGGATGTTATGGCTTCAGTTCAGACTAGAGTTTCTGCTGTGCCTAGAGGCTTATGGCACATCCATCATTCCTAGATCACCTCTGATTGTCTTCACTGACATCTTGTTTGATTCCTGGATCATGAGGACATCACATTCACTGGAGTACAGGTACCTGCCCTCCAGGAGCTTACAGTCATTTTCAGGAGACAACAAAAATATACATAAAAATCTAACTAAAAGTGCTGCTCAGTGCCAATAAATGAAATAAAAGTTCTAAAGAGTAAGAACTTCAGTGGCTTTCTCTCTTTAAGAATGAACAGGAGTTGCGGCGCTTGGGTGGTTCAGTCTGTTAAATATCTGACTATTTCGGCTCAGGTTATGATCTCAGGGTGGAGCTCCATGCTTGGTGGGGAGTCTGCTTGAGGATTCCCCCTCTCCCTCTCCCTTTGTCCTTCTCTCTCCTCTCTCTCTCTAAAATAAATAAAAATAAACCTTAAAACACACACACACACACACACAAACACACACACACAAAACAGGAGTTGACATGGAAAAACAAGGCAAACCAGAAGCCAGACTTCATGTACCAACACTGGGGAAATAACCTCTGCTCTTATGTGAATTTTGTGCACACAGGAATAACACCAACAGATTCACTGACTCCTGATGCCCACCCCATGTATGGAAGGGGACAGGGAAAGTTCCGGATGAGGGAGCTGTGATCTTAAATAACATGGTATGGAAAGACTCATGAGAGCAAAGTCCTGAAGGAGCCAAAAGAGAGTGTGAAAATATCTGAGAGAAAAGGTTCCAGGTCAAAGGAGCAGCCAGTGAAGAGAGCAAGGGGAAAGCATACACAAGAAGGGAAGGGTTATCACTGATGGACCTGTGTGTCTTCCATCTCCCAGAGAAAAAGATCATTAGTGAATGGTGGATAACACACACATGAGAGATCCCCTCTCTGCCCTCACCAGGAAATCTCACAGGGCATCAAGATCTAAAATCAGATCTCTGACTTTTAGAGAGGTAGTATCTTAGAGATGCTGCTTGGAGTCGGTTGAAAAGTGTCTCCCTCATAATTCACAACCACCCAGAACCTCAGAGTATGACCTTATTGGGATATTTGCAGATGTAATTAGTTAAGGATTTTGAAATGAAACCAATATGTATTTAAGGTAGACTCTAAATCCAATGACTGGTGTCCTTACAAGAAGAGAAAAGGACACAGTGACACAAGGAGGTGATATGAAGACAGAGGCAGAGATTGGACCAATGTGCCAACTTAAAGAACACCAAGAATTGCAGGCAGTCACCAGAAGTAGAGAAGAGAGACATGGGACAGTTTCTCCCTCCAAACTTCCAGAAAAAAATGACCCTGTCCATACTTTGATTTCAGACTTCTGACCTTGAGAATGGTGAGCGAATAAATTTCTGTTGTGGTAAGCCACATGGTTTGCAGAGATTTGTTAAAACAGCCCTAGGAAACTATTATACTGATTGTCTTAATCTGGTCATACTTGTCACTACTCCTTTATGATTGATCCTTAAATGTGTGGTGGACATTTGTACTCAACATCTCACTTTGTGGTAGAAACATTTTAGATTTGGTCTGGGGAAAAGGACACTGACTACATCTTCAGCTTTAGGGCCATGAAACAAAAGGCAAAAGCTGACTGGCATATTTTACCCCACTGACCTCAGGGGCTAATGAGACAAAGATGGTATTTTTAACCATACTTTTTCATTCTCACTGGAATGGAACCAAAGAAGCTGAGATGCTGCCACCACTGTGCCACCATGTAGAGCCTGGAACTGCAGTCAGCACTCAAAGGAAGAGAGGAGAAGCGAAGAGAAACTAAGTCCCCGTGAGGTCACCTGACCCCAAATCTCACTACACCTGAAGGTGACCCTTCACCTGCCCCCACACCCCAACTCCTCAATAGTCAAAAGTTCCCTTTTGACTCAGGCCATCTTGAGTTGCCTCCTAAACACTCGCTCACAAGAGTCCTGAGAAAACAGACTCCAGTCTGGTTTATTATCTTATTTTGATTACCAAGATAAATTAAGCATACACATCACTTACATCAAAACAGGAAACATGTTTCATCTCAAATACAGCTGCTTACCTTATATCTCAGCGTCCCCCGCAGCAAAGTGTGAGCAGATGGAATGCCATAAATCTCAGCGTATTTTGTACTGTCTCTGTTAGGGTAGCCTTCCAAATTTAACCCCGGGAAGTAATCCATAGGAGTAACCGCATCAAGAAAGGAGACGCCTCCTGTGATATTCACAACCTGAAGAACATTGAAAAGGCACAATGGGGTTACAACATCGTGCTCCCCTGGGGACTTTTCTGGGTTATTGGGATGAAAAAAAAGAAATCCACATTTTAAAAGAAAGCAACAGAGGATTGGAGAAAAAAAAAAATTAATGAAACTACCATAACTGACATCCCATACTTAAACTATTCCACTAACAATTCAGAAGGCCATGATTCTCCCAAGCTTTAAAATCTGACTTAAAACTGGGTAAGATGGCACTGAATTATGTGCCATTAGGGGTTTGCTTTTAAATAAACAATAAGCTAAAAGAAACACTTGCTTAAATGGCTGTGCTCAGGTAACAGTGGCATGATCCTCACTTCATTCGTTACTTACATGCCCCTTTGAACGTTGCCTACCCGGCACCAGTCTCGTACATTTCTGTCACCGCTCGCATTAACGGGGCACCTACCACGTACATGCCAGGATCACACTCTTTGTGGAGGGAAGGAGAGTGATGAAGTTGCCATCGCTGTCTTCACTCCTTCCTTCATTCACTGAACAAACATTTACTGAATGTCCGCCGAGTACCAGGAGCCGTGCAGGGGCAAGCACGAGGAGCTCCCAGCCTAGACTAGCCAACCTACAGGCGTATGCTAGGGATGGCGAGTGGGAGAGATGTTCCCTTACAAGAAAGTCAGCATGTGAACATACAGCGAAACTCAAAGAAGTGCTACCCCTGGTCTTACTGCTGGTGAGAAGTCAATTTCCAAGCTCTTCTGATTTCTCAGTCATCCTCTGACCCACTCTCACCCTGATCACACACTCAAAAGGCATCGAAGCATGTTTTTCCCTTTGAGTTTGATGAAAGGACGAAATTGTTCTTTTGGTGTGTGAGGTTTATGAGATGATGAAAAACATCCTGGCGTGATCAAATCAGGGCTGAGCATCTGGGGGCTGCTGGTAGAGTTGGGTTGTCCCTCCTGCACCACCAGAAACAGCTCTGGCCACGTGTCTGCAGCTGCTCAGAAACACCCAAGGGAGTCTTCTGCTAAATCTAATGCACCCTGGAGTTTATGTGTAGATGGGGTTCTGCATGTGCCTTGTCCTGAGACAGAAAACGGAAAGGGCTGCAGGCCCACGAGGAGTCAGGCCTGGTGGCATCTCTGTAGTTAAAGGCTTAGGTTTGCAGAGCACCAAGCCCCACTACAATTCCAGGAGGGAGAAGCTGAAGGACACGAAGGGCTTCTCATTTGACTTCCTTAGGAAACTGCTGGACTGCACAGTGAACACTCCCAGAGGGACCATTTCTGCCCTATTGCTGTCACACTAATCTCTTCTATCAGGACAGTAACATTTTGCAAAGATCTAGTAAGAAAGCAAACGTTAACTTTTAGGGTCTCCACACACATCTCGCTTCTGGAACTCAGGACAATTCTAAAGTTTGCTTGTTTGTTTACTTATTAGGAAATTGTTTTAAATAAAAATTCAGTAGAGACTACTATATTCTAGCCCCTTCCTAATCAGAAATAAATCGGCTGGTTCATAAGTTTTCTACCACATGGAAGAAAAGAGGGAAATATCAGCTGAATAGGAATGAGTTACTTAGAGATTGACAGCTGCCAAAACAACTTGTCCCCAGAACTACCGGGTACTGTCATTTGACGTCAATACAGAGTTCAGTGGTATATCGTGGGGTTCACGAATAAGCCCTATCCTGTTTAATATTTTATTAATGGTTTGGATGAAGAAAGACATTTATTTGGCAGACAATATGCAGTTTTTTCTGACTCGACAGTGCTCACTCCCAACACCCACTGCCAGCAGGAACAGCGGCCCATTGCCCTCTGTGGCCACAGGGTGCCCAAGTCCAACTCTTCCCACACCCGCATCCGCACGTCTCCCAGCCACTGGCTGACGGTAAGCTTGACGGCTGAACTGACAAGACGTTTAACTACAGGCAACATAGGACTCATCCTGTGCTCGGTGCCTTATATACGTTACCTTTAGTTCACACAACCCATTTTTCAGAGGCAGAAACTGAGAGTCACCCAGAGGCAGATTTGAACCCGGGTCTGCCTGACTCCAATGTCCATGTTCTTTCTACTATACCATACTGCCTCCCTAATGGTGCTTATTTGTGGATCAGTATTTTGAGAAGGCTCTTCACTGACCAGGTGCGGCATTCCAGATTACGACACCAGTGAAAGACCTGCAAACTGTATTCAAAATGCACTGCGGGCAGTGGAGAGCAGTGGCTCTTCCTACAAAGGAGGGCTGGGTGCTGCAGTCCGGGTAGGGGCAGGCAATGGGAAGAAAGCTACAAAACCTATCTCAGAGTTGTGTTTTCAGCGCAAGCAGGACCCAGAGAGTATTTGTTTCACCAGGAGTGGCTTGGGAGAGGAGGCTGAAGGAGATGATGGTGAAACTCTTGTGACGTCGCTCCTCGGTGCCACCGAAATCCCACCACCCTCGGAGAGAACAGAACTAAAATACGTGGAAGGGAATCATATTTGCTAGAAATACCATCAGAAGTTAGAAGTTATAAATGGTGCCAGTGGCTGGAAATTCCTGCAAGGATGTAGGACAATGAGCTACATCCTGGTTCATAGGCCACTGCCTGAGTTGCTGGAAAAGTTTAAGGCTTCAACTTTAAACAGAAGCCAGAGAGGTCACCTGACCCTACATCATGATGCCCTGACTCATATAAGGCCTGCTGCATGCTGGGGGTGATAGCGGCAGGGGAATGGAGGGACAAGAATACCAGAGAAGCTTTAAGAAGTTTAACAATCTGGGTTGGGAGACAGACAGATGCACTTGAATTACTGAACAAATAATACAGCATCCGGAAGCTTCTTACACACAGACAAAGTGTGGGAGTCAGGACAAAAGAATAGTGAATGGGGGCTGGAGTGGTCAGGAAAAGCTGCATCCACAAGAGGGAACTTGAGTGGGACCTTGAAAAAAGTATCATTTTAGCAAAGAAAAGCAAAGCATCGTGTTTTCGCTCACCCTCCTCCGCAGTGTCAGGGAGATGCAAAAAGCATTCCTTTTTTACAAAAGGAGTTTGGGATGAAAGGGAAAAACTTCAAATTCAATACACACAACTTCTGCTGCCTGAAAGTAACCTCTTGCCTTTCCTGAGTACTCACCTCTATCAATTTCTTTACATAGCTAATTTCTGCTGGGGACTTATGTGCTGCCTGAGAAGCTGCTGTTAGGCAGACCGCCATCTATTTGACCCCAGTGAGCCCCACTGCAAGGACCCTACACGGCTGGTATGATTCTGTTTATCTTCAGACAAGGAGCCCAAAGCTCAGAGAGATTCACAGATGGTTCTAGTGCCACCCAGCTGGTCATGGCAGAGTTAGAGCCCAAAACCAAGCCACTGACATCAGAGCCTTGCTCTTTCTCACACACAGGCCGCACTCTGCTGACCCTTTCGTGCTTACCACCTTCTCATTTATATGGCTTCCTGAAAATAAGCGTTTGCCCAATAGAAGCAAGAACTGTCCCTGCATTCACATGTTAGTGCACACCAGACATGGGTCAGTCTCTTTTTCCAGACAGCAGGAGGAGGAAGGAGCTGCTACACGTGACAGGAGGCAGGCAATAGATATAAGGACGTCCTTTGCAGAACATTACAACTGTTTCGGACCCAAACCTTCATAAATCTTAGAACTGGAGAACTGGGTGGGACATCGATAGCCACAGTACCATCTGGGGGCTAATGCCCAGTGGACCTTTACCACTGCCTAGACTTTGATGGTGCTATGAGGGATGTCAGCACTTGGACCGGAACTCAGGGGTCCTGGTCCATATCCTGAAACACATGCCTGTCTTTCCAGCATCAAAGTGTGCTGCCTGTTTGCTAGTGTTTTAAGTGCAGCCGGATACGGTCCTCCGGTCGCTAAATCAGCTCTTCTCAAATCCAGCTGCACATCAGAAGCACTTGGGGAGTTTCTGAAGATCCCCAAACCTGGGCAAACCAGCATTTCTGGGGATGGGTCCAGTCCTCATTATTTTCTAAACTGCCTGGTGATTCCAATTTGCACTTGAGGCTACAATGTACACTCTACACATTGTAAGCACAGAAGACAACGCCTGATAAGAATGTTCACTTGTGTCTTGAGAACTTCTTTCAACATAATCCTTTGTACACAAAATACATTTAAATTCAGATACACCGGAATTTATAATACTGCTGCTTGAATAATCTTTGTAAGCCCCACAGCTGATCCCATCCTTCACCACTCCCCACAGGGCTAGGGGGAGGTGAGGTGGCCAGACCACAAAATTTCAAGAGGAGCCGGCAGTCCAGTCACACGTGTTCTTCAGCGGAATCTTTCCTTACGGCTACGAGCATGAACTAGGAAGGCAAACGAGTGCGCTCTGGGCCCCACCTGTGCCCCCTGTGGTCTCTGGGACTGTGGCTGAGTTAGCTATGCTTCCTCTGCTTCCTACTGAGTTAGCCAGACCACCTGCTAGGGGTGTTGCAAGAATCAAATGCAGTTGGAGCTCAGCAGCAGGGAGGCAGCGTCCCTGCCCAGCCGGCACCCGCTTATCCTGCCAGGCTGAGCACATCTCTTTTCTGCCAACTTTCTACTCCCCCATCCCTGCCAAGGTCACATCAACTGCCCTCTCATCTGTATCTCGTGGCACTTGAGCTCCCTCTACAACTTCTCCCACTGGATCTTAGCCGTTTATCCCAGTGTTTGTCTTAACCTCCCATGAGGCAATCTGGTAAAAGAGAAAACACTTTGGGATTAGTTAGACCTAGGTCTGAATCCCAGCTGAATGACTGTGGGCATTCTCTTTGAGCCACGGTTTCCTTACTACAAGATGATGAAAATTACACTGAATTCGAAGGGCTCTTATATTTTGGTACACAGCAGCTGGGAAAGAAAGTTTGTTCCTTTCCCGGACCCACTAAGCCCTCCATTCCAAGATCCATCCCCATTCCAGCTGTGAGGTCACGCTTCATTCAGCGTGACCACCTTTGGTGCCTTGCACTCAGTAGGTACTCAGCACAGACTTAGGACCCAGTAAATGTTTGTCCTGCTGAAATAAATCACAAGGTAACCTGTATTTATACATGCAGACAAGTAGAGAAGTAAATTTTCAAACTTCAGAAACAACTTGGAAGAAGGCGAAGAAGAAAGAATGAGCATAGGCTTCGCTGGGAAAAGCAAGTTGACCACACTAATTGGAACCGACAATACCCACTGGGAAACACTGGTGGAGAAGAGAATGGAGGACACACAACACAGCCAATATCAAAGGCCTTGGTATCA
>JAPYYJ010003889.1:0-11023 GCA_028533885.1 Nasua narica
GTGGGGGTAGGGTAGGGATATGGACATTGGGGAGGGTATGTGCTATGGCAAATGCTGTGAAATGTGTAAGCCTGATGATTCACAGACATGTACCCTGGGGCAAATAATACATTATATGTTAATATAAAAAAAATTAAAAAAAAAAGAAGATAAAACTTATATGTATGTAAAAAAAACCAATATATTAAAAAAGATCACTCTACATGATCAAGTGGGATTTATTCTGGGCATGCAAGGATAGTATAATAAATGCAAACCAATTGGTGTAATCCACTATATTAACAAATGAAAGATAAAAATCATATTATCTTTCCATTAAATGCAGAAAAAACAGTTGACAAAATTCAACATCTATTCATGATAAAAACTCTTAACAAGGTGAGTTTAGAGAAACATAACTCAACATAATAAGTCATATATGACGAACTCACAGCTAACATCATAGTCAGTAGTGAAAATAGAGAGGTTTTCCTTTAAGATCAGAAAAAAGACAAGGAGGTCCACTCTTGCCACTTTTATTCAGCATAGTATTGGAGATCCTAGCCATAGCAATCAGACAAGAAAAAGAAATAAAAAGCATCCAAATTGGTAAGGAAGAAGTAATATTGTCACTCTTTGCAGGTGACATGACACACTATACACAGATAATCCTAACTACTCCACCAAATACTATTAAAATAATTGAATTAAGTTGTAGGATACAAAATTAATATACAAAAATCTATTGCACTTCTCTACACTAATAATGAAGTAGCATAAAGAGAAATTAAAACAATTCCATTTACAATTTCACCAAAAAGAATAAAATACCAAAAGTTTATTCTTTTTCTGCCAAAAAGAATAAATGTAACCAAGGAGATGAAAGACCTGTACTCTGAAAAATATAAGATGCTCATGAAAGAAATTAAAGACCATAGAAACACATGGTGAGATATACCATGATCATGGATTGGAAGAATTTGTATTGTTAAAATGTCCATACTACCCAAAGCAATCTATGATTTCAATGCAATCCCTATCAAAACACCAACAGTATTTTTCACAGAACCAGGACAAATAATCTTAGATTTTATATGGAACCAAAAAAGATCCTGAATAGCCAAAGCTGTCTTGAGAAAGAGGAACAAAGCTGGAGGTATCACAATCCCAGATTTCAAGATATACCACAAGCTACAGTAATCAAAACAGTATGGTACTGGTACAAAAACAGACACATAGATCAATGGAACAGAATTAAGAGCCTGGAAGTAAACCCACATTCATATGGTCAACTAATTTATGACAAAGGAAGCAAGAATATATAATGGGCAAAAGACAGTCTCTTCAATAAATGGTGCTATGAAAATGAACAGCTATATGCAAAAGAATGAAGATGGACTACTATCTTATGCCATATACAAAAATAAACTCAAAATGGATGAAAGATCTAAATTTAAGACTTGAAACTATAAAACCCCTAGAAGAAATCATAAGCAGTAATCTCTTAGACTTTGGGCATCACAATATTTTTCTAGATATGTCTTCTTAGGCAAGGGAAACAGAAGCAAAAATAAACTATTGGAACTGCATCAAAATGAAAAGCTTTTTTCATAACAAAGGTAACCATTCACAAAATAAAAAGGCAACCTACTGAATGGGGTTTGCAAATGATATATACAATAAGGGGTTAATATCTGAAATATATAAAGAACTTGTACTACTCAAAACAAAACAAAATAAAAATCCAAATAAAAAATGGACAAAGGACCTGAATAGACATTTTTCCAAAGAAGCCATACGATGGCCAAGACTCACGTGAAGAGATGTTTAACATCTCTAATTATCACAGAAATACAAATCAAAACCACAATGAGATATCACCTTATACCTTGCAGGATGGCTAAAGTCAAAATCAAAGATATAACAAATGTTGGAGAGAATGTGGAGAAAAAGGAACTGTTGTGCACTCTTGGTGGGAATGTAAATTAGTGTGGCCAGTTTGGAAAACAGTATGTAGTTTTCTCAAAAATTTAAAAATAGAAATACTATATGATCTAATAATTCCACTACTGAGTATTTACCCAAAGAAAAGGAAAATACTAATCCAGAAAGTCATATGCACTCCTATATTAATTGCAGGATTATTTACAATAGCCAAGATATGGAAGCAACCTAAGTGTCCATCGGTAATTGAATGGGTAAAGAAGATTTGGTATATATACATGACGGAATATTAGCCAGCCATTAAAAAGAATAAGATCTGAGATGCCTGGATGGCTCAGTCAGCTAAGCATCTGGCTCTTGGCTTTGGGTCAGGTTGTAATCCCAGGGTCCTGGGATTGAGCCCTGTGTTGGGCTCTGTGCTCAGCATGGAGTCTGCTTGGGATTCTCTCCCTCTTCCTGTACCCCTTCTCTCTCTCTCAAATAAATAGATAGATCTAAAAAAAAAAAAAAGAATAAGATCTTGTCATTTGTGACAACATGGATGTACCTAGAGGGTATTATGTGAAGTGAAAAAAGTAAAGAGAAATATGATATGATTTCACTGATATGTGGTCTCTAAAAAACAAATGAACAAAGGATCAAAAAGCAGAAACAGACACAAAAATACAGAGAACTGATGGTTGCCAGAGGGAAGGGGTTGGGTGGATGGGTTAAATGGGTGAAGGGTAGTGAGTGATAGAGGCTTCAGGTTATGGAATTGATAAGTCAGAGGGATGAAAGGTACAGCTTAGAATATACAGCCAATGATACTGAAATAGCATTGTACAGTGACAGATGGTAGCTACACTCGTGGTGAGCATAGCATATATTATAGAGTTGTTGAATCACCATATTGTACACCTGAAACTAATATAATATTGTGTCAATTAAAAAAAAAGCAAAACAAAAAACTTGAACGGGCACTTCACAAAAGATGTTAGACATATGGCAAAGAAAAAGATGAAAAGGTTCTCAAATCATTAGTTATCAGGGAGATGCAAATTAGATTAACAATGGCATATCACTACACTCCCACAAGGCTAAAATTAAAAATACTATTAACAGGTGTTGGCAAGGGTGTGGAGTAACTGTAACTGTCAAACACTGCAGGCAGAAGCATATATTGGTATAACCAATTTGGAAAACAATTTATCATATGAACGAATGGCATATGAAGGAGTAAACATAAAAAGTTAAAATTTTATTTATGATATTATTTATCTATGAATTAGAATTCACAATAGTGGTTTACCATTAGGAAGGAAGATGGAGATAATAATTAGGATGGCGCATAAGGATCTTTTGAGTGCTGGTAATGTTTTTCTTCATCTAGGGGACTGTTTACACAGTTTTGCTCACTTTATGATAATCATACAGCACACTTTTTTTTACATCTTTTTAAATGTTATACTTGAATGGGGTTTATTGTATTTTCTTTGAAAGATTTATTTATTTTATAGAGAGAGTGTGAGCAGGGGGAGGGGTAAAGGGAGAGGGAGAGAAATCCTCAAGCAGACTTCACACCGAGTGCTGAGCCCCACATGCAGGGAAGGGGGGATTCAGCTTGATCTTGTGACCCTGAGATCACTAACTGAGCTGAAATCAAGAGTCGGAGGCTTAACCAGCTGAGCTACCTGGACGTCCTGAAAACAGTTTATTTTTTAAAAAGAATTAATTAGAAAAGAAACAGTAGTTAAATTGCTCCCATAGAAGACCCGAGAACAGCTGGGAGAAGACAGATTGCTTGTACATTCCAATAAAAGGAAGACTTGAGCTGAAGTCAGGATTGAGAAATAAACTAGCCAACAAAACCTGGGAATTTCAAAGGAAAACAATTAAGCCTGATCCCAGGGATTAAGCCTGGACAGAATTCTGTTTTGTTGAGGATCTGTTATTGTGAGAGACTGCTTGCCTATAATCACATGGCTGGAAATTGGTAGTGCCAGGAATTGAACTTGGGTCCTTCAGATCCCAGAGTTGCTGCCTTTCATCATACCAAATAGCCACATATTAAATCAGGATACAAGGACTATAAGAAGAATGAGGAGGAGGAAAAGGAGGGAGAGAGAGAAGAGAAAGAAATACAAAGAGGGAGGGAGGAAAAAAGAAAAAAAAAGGATTAAAATGAATAAAGCATGACGGTGGTGGGCATCCCACAATGTAAAACCAACAAAAAAATCGCCAGCATGAAGTTATGAATTTTAATACAGATTTCAGATAAATAGTGTTATAAACACAAATAAGTGTTTATAAATACATATATTTAGAATCACACACCCCAATAATGTTGAGCACATCTTATACCCAAATATTTATTTCTAAATACCATTTTCCCATAAAGGAACCAGTAATTTTTGGGAAGATGGTTGATTCTAGGCTAGGGGAGGGAAAATACATGAGACTAGAACACCTTCTGGTTCTAAATAATAAGAAAATGCTCAAAAAATGAAGACATATCAGGAGATGTAGAAGCCAGCTCAAATAGGCTTCCACTACCTAAACTGAGGACAAGTGGAGCAAAAACAAACAAACAAACAAAAAAAACCCAATAAGAAAAAATGGTAGCAATGGATTATAACCCATGGCATAGAATAATCCACAAATTTATACCTATATAAATAATTTTAAAAATAAATAAATGGCAGAAATAGAATAGCTCTTCCTTACTGCAGAGTTCCAACAGATATAGAAAGAATGATGAAAACTGGAAATCGCTATTTGACTAAATTCCACAATAATAATTATTTTAGGTAAGAATCACTAATGGATGCTAATATTAGTGGGTAAAAATGTGATAAGATACATTATATTTGCAGTTTCAAAGTGTCTCTTAACAACATACCTATTTAATTACAAAAGGGAAAATAATATTGGAAGATTCTACTTTAACCAAGAGACAAAGTTAGCATCATTGGTAGTGAGATCAATTCAAATTTTGTGCCTCTTGATATGATGCACTGAGGAGGACACGCTATCACTGCTGTGATATTCTTGCCCCCATTCATCATATAAATTTAATATTAAGAAACATCAGACAAATCCAAATTGAGGAATATTCTACAAAATAACTAGCCAATACTCTACAGATGTTTCAACCTCGAAATGGTTCTCAATCTTGGCTGTCCATTAGGATCATCTGGGGAGTTAAAAAATATCCTGAAGCCTAAAGGCCTAGAGAGACTGATTCAGCTGAAGAAATGGAAACTCAAGAGGCTAGAAGGTGAGAGTGAAGAATGAAATACAAGAAAGGTATTTTAAAGGTATCATTTGGAGATATCAAATGAAGGGATGCACTTCCCTTCATTTGCCAACTCTTTTTGAGCACCTATTCTGATTAGATGCTCTTCAGAACCTTGAAGACACAGCAGTGGGCAAAACAAACTTCTTGTTTCATGGGCTCACGTTCTAGATGTGGAGATGGAAGATTAACACATAAATTAAGTATTTACCATGCATATAATCTGAAACTGCTAAGAACCCCAAGGAAAAATAAAACCAGGTAATGGAATAGACAATGATGGAAGTAAGGGTGGGGAAGGCCTTTTGGAGATGATCAGATCTGAATGAAGGGAAGGCAGTAAGAATATTCCAGTCCAAGGGCATAGCAAGTGAGATTGGAACATATTTGGGCAGTAGGAAGGACAGCAAGGCCAGTGTGCCTAATGCGGAGTGATGAGATAGCAGAGAGTGTTGAAAAATTTCTGAGATATCATTGCAGGGCCTCATCGGCTGAGTACAGTAGGAAACTTTTAGAAGGTTTGAGTAGGGGGATAAAATTACTTGACATACATTTTAAAAACTTCTCTGGAACCTGGGTGAAAAATTGACTGATACCAGGGCAGGGATTGGGAAGCCAAGTAGAGACTGTGATTTGGGTAAGAGATGAAGGTGGAGGCAGAAGTTATTAGATTTGGGGTATATTTTGAAGGCTGAGTGCATAGAAATCGTTGCCACATTAGATTCAGGATATGAGGGAAAGGAAAGTCACATATGACTCCCAGGTTTTAGCCTCAGCAACAGGGTGAATGGTGGTATCAGTGATACCATCATCAGGTGAAGATGGGACTACCCAATGTTAATTTGACTGGAGGGGCTCACTTATCTGTGGCAAGAGAACAAACAAAACAAACACAGCGATGCTCTTGAGCCACTCCCAGATGAATCTTTATTATTTCCTTCTAATGAATTTTCCCCATTCTCTTGCTCTGATGAGATGCTAGTCCCTTACCCAGCCTTCAGTAAGAGCCTGAACTGAGCTGCCCAGACCTTAATGGAGAGAAGGCATCTATGAGTAGGAGAACTAAGGGGCTACGGGACCAGTTCCAGTTCCTCTTCCCAGAGAACTCAGTGCAATGACTGGCATTTCCCCTTTTCCATGGCGTCATGACCAACAAATGGTGAAGAATAGGTACATGGGGACTAAGATTAATCCCATGATCAAATAACGCTTCTAAATAAAACTCAGACATATTTTGTGCTATGCATAATTACTGTGCAACATGGTAGATTGGCATACATGTTGTAAATGTCTGTAGTTAGAATTGCTTTCATATGGTCAGGCTGGCCAATTATAGAATCAGTTCTGATCTCAGATGCCCAGGAAAACCTCTGAATCCTAGGAGAAGTTTCCTCTTTAGGAAAGCAGGTAAGATGAGCTCTACAGTGCATAGTACTCTTTCTTCTCCCTTGTCTTTCTTTTGGGGGTAAGGAGTACTTAAAATAGGGGCAATTTCAGAGAATTTGTGTGATCTAGAGAAAGAAGAGGGAAGCAGAATAGACTAATGATATTGGTATTACTCTTTGTTAAGCATCCTCTAAGCACCACTTTGCATATATGTTGTCTAGTAATGATAATGACCTTTCAAGGAGGATAATGACCTTTCAAGGAGAATACTACCATCCTATATTATGTATAAGGAAGCTGAGGCCTAGATAAAACCAGTATTATTTCCTAAAGGCACTGAACTGCAGATAAAGTACTCATGACCTCATTATCAGGCAACTCTGAGCCATTCAGAATGGGACAAAGGTCCAGTGGCATTAGAATGATCCTGCAAAGGAAGCATGACAGATGGCCTCATTCTCTCTCTTTCTCTCTCTCAGATGATGTACATACACAACTGGTCACACAGGACTTTTATGCTGGGGATCCTGTGCACTCAGAATCTGCCAATCTCCTCTCTAAACTCTGTACTTCTGGAGTGATCAATACTAGTTTTTTCCCCTCTTGGTTTGGGGTCTTAGTTTGCTGTGTCTGCAAGTCCACAATCTGTTTACCCCTTACATCCTTCATTCAAAGTTCTGGAAAGACCATGTATACAGAGAAAAACACTGATTTTCAAGGAGAGAAAGAGAGTATTTAGGAGTAAGCAGGGAGAGCCATCCCTTCAGAGCATGTGAAGAATTCCCACGATGACCAAGCACTGGTTGGCTTCTGTAGATGGGAATCCATGGCTGAGCCCTAGCAAAAGCTGCTGGGAAATCTTTCTGACCAGCCTTTGATGTTGCTATATCACGAGCAGAGCTAGGAGGTTTAAGCACTAAGTTTTACAGTGATGTAAAGGAAACCCAATGGAGGAGCAGTTTCTACCAGATATGAAGGAGACTAGAATTCTTCCAGCGTGGAGAAGAGGATTCAAAGAATGAAAGAATGAAATTCTGTGGCATGAAACTAAAGTAGAAGGAATTTTGTACCCTCATCCCCTGGAATTGAGTATGCTAGATGACAGAAACCTAAATACAAACCTCAGGCTGGTTGAAGGAGAGATCAAGAACATCTGGGTTTGAGTTCCAATTTGGTCCTCCTTATTGTGTCTTGAATTCTGTCCACCAAAAGACAAAGTAATGTCCCAAGTCCCAGTTTCTGTGAATGTGATCTTATTTGGAAATAGGTTCTTTGTAGATGCAATCAAATTAAGCTGAAGTCATATTGAATTAGGGTTGGCCCTAATCCAATGGCTGATTCTTCTAAGAAAAGGGAAATCTGGGCATAGGGACACCAAAAGAGAACATCATGTGATAACAGAGACAGGTACAACTGTAAGCCAAAGAATGCCAAGGGTTTGCCAGCAAATACCAGGGGCTAGAGAGAGACATGGAACAGATTCTTTCTTTAGAAAGAACAAACCTTGATGACTTTGATTTCGGACTTTGATTTGATTTCAGACTTTCAGCTTCCCGAACTGTGAAAGAATAATTTCAGTTGTTTTAAGCCACATAGAATGTGGACATTTGTTAAGAAAGCCCTGGGAATCTAATTCACTCTTGCTATATCCGACAAGTGTGGATGTGGTAGGAAATCCCTGGTGGGGAAAAGTATCTGCACTGGACTTAGAAGGCCGTGTGTACGATCGGAGAGAGAACAAGAGATTTTTTTTTTAAAGATTTTATTTATTTGAGGAGGGGAGCAAGATGGTGGACAAGTAGGAGATCCTGTTGCAACCTGTCCCCAAAAGTGAGCTGGATATCTACCAGAACATGCTGAACACCCATGAAATCACCCTGAGGAGCAAGATTTCTCACTTCTGGATCTCTCCGAGAGCAGAAGACAGCAGTGGAGAGGTAAAAGCAAAGTGGGAACACTCGAACCGATATCGGAGGATAAACAAAAGGGGGAGGGAGCCACCAGAAGTGATCCAAGGACAGTAATACCCCAAAGGAAAGTGCCCGGTGGTGGGGGACCAGCGTTAACGTAGAGTCCATTAAAAACACTTAAAAAGAGCAAAATGTTCTGAGGAGCAACTACTGGAAGGAGGTGGTCACAGGAACAGGCCTGGGCCCACACTCCCAGGAAGGAGCGCCCCAAAGTGAGACTGGTGGGGGGATCCAGTCTGTGGTTCCTGAACCTGCAGCTTTCCGCTCTCGGCAGCATCCTGTGGGCCACGCGTGCTCCCACAGCGCCTTTAGAGAGTCTGTTGTGGGCCAGGAGCCACAGCTTTTCTTTGTGTGCCCTACATTCTAGATTGGACATTCGCGGCCTGCCGCAGGGTCTGGGGGATCCCAGCCAGCCCTGGAGAGAACAAAGAACATGGGCAGGTGGCCTATCTCTCCAGTCCGCACTTGTGGAGCCACAGAAAGGCCAGAAGACTTCTGCAGTCAGAAAGGCCAGCTGTGGTCACACGCCACCTCAGACAGGCTGCGCTGTGAGCAGAATTTTGTGGGGGGAGTGTGTGTTCTGGACCACACAGAGGGAAGCAGAGACTCAGGCTTCTCTGCGACACAGAGGTCTGAGTGCTTCTGGGCAGATTCCTTGCTTGGGCTCTCTGAAAAGGTGAAAAAGCTACAAAAGACCAAAAACTTTCAGAGGGCAAAAGACTGAGAAATCAGTTTCCACAGAGCTCAGCCCCTTGACTGCGGGACAGTGACTCAATCGAAGCAAGACTGACTAGAAAACAACACAGCAGGCCCCTCCCCCAGAAGACCAGTCAAAAAACAAAAGGACTATAACCACAGGGTCCCCATAAAATTTTAAACTCCCAACACGAGGGGAAATCAATATATTAAGCTCCTGATAACACTCTCAAACCTGTATATTTCATAGATACAAGTTTTTTTTCTTTCTTATTCTCTCTTTTTTTTTTATTCACTTGCATTCACATTTCTTTTTATTTTATTTTTTTTTAACTACTTAACATTACAACTAGAGGCTTAATACAAGTATAAACCCAGGAGGACCTGAAATAAACTTCCTCACCTGCGAGGACATATAACCACCCTCCCATCTTATCTTTCTGTCAGTGTTTCTATGTATTTGCTTTTGTTCTGGTATTATGTAATTCTTATTCTTGGGGTTCATTTTGACTAGGTTCTTTTATTTCTTGTCATTTATTTTTGTTGGTCTATATGTTTGTTCGTGTTTCTTTACATACCTTATAAATCTTTTTGGGGCCCATTCTGGCTGGGATTTCCTCTTTTTCTCTTTCTCACTATCTTTTTTTATCCTTATTCTTTCTTTTTGGTGGTGAATCCCAATTGCTCCAAAACCTTCCAGGGTGCACCCTGCCTGGATCGTCAGTGGTATATCCAGCTATACATCCTCTCGTCCACTTCTCATCAAAATGACTAGGAGGAGGAACACCCAACAGAGGAAAAACCCAGAGACCACACCCTCTCCCTCAGAACTATTGGACATGGACATAAACAGTATGTCAGAAAGGGAATTCAGGATGACAATTATCCAGGCAATGGCTACGATGGAGAAAAACATTGACAACATAGAATCTCTAAGGGCAGAAATGAGATCCAGTATAGCTGATGTAAGAAGTGCTATCAGTGAGATCCAATCCAATCTAAAGAGTCTAATAGTTAGAGTTACAGAGACAGAGGATAGAATTAGTGATCTAAGGGATAAAATGGTTGACAAGAAAGGTCAGGAGGAGAGCTGGAGCAAACTGCTCAGGAATCATGAGAACAGACTTAGGGAAATAAATGATGCCATGAAATGTTGCAATGTCAGAATTATTGGAATCCCAGAAGTGGTATAGAAAGACAGAAGACTAGAAGATATAGCTGACCAGATTCTGAATGAAAATTCCCCCGATCTGGGGAATGGAACAAGTGTTCGTGTCCTAGAGGCAGAAAGAACACCAGCCAAGATCAATGAGTCTAGAAGGTCACCCAGACACATAATCTTAAAATGCGCAAATTATAATTTTAGACAGGAGGTCCTGAGGGCAGCTAGGGGGAAGAGATTCCTTATATACGGAGGAAGGCCCATCAGAATAATGTCAGACGTGTCCACAGAAACCTGGCAAGCCAGAAAGGGCTGGCATGATATATTCAGGGCACTAAATGAGAAGAACATGCAGCCAAGAATACCTTATCCAGCAAGGCTGACATTCAAAATGGATGGAGAGATAAAGAGCTTCCAAGACCAGCAAAGATTAAGAGTATGTGACCACCAAGCCGGCACTCCAGGAAATATTAAAGGGGGTTCTATAAAAGTAGAAAGAACACATGAGTGACTTAGAATAGAAATTTGCCATCTACAGAAACAAGGACTTCACAGGCAACATGATATCAATAAACACTTATCTTTCAATAATCACTCTCAACGTGAATG
>JAPYYJ010003890.1:0-11023 GCA_028533885.1 Nasua narica
CCAACTTTTGTATCAACATGGACAGGACTAGAAGAGATTATGCGGAGTGAAATAAGTCAAGCGGAGAGAGGCAATTATCTTATGGTCTCACTTACGTGTGGAGTATAAAGAAAATCATGGAGGGCATCGTGAGAAGGAAGGGAAGGGTGAATGGGGGGAAATCGGAGGGGGTGATGAACCAGGAGAGACTGTGGACTCTAAGCAACAAACTGAGGGTATTGGAGGGGAGGGGGTGGGGGGGGTGAGCCTGGTGGTGGGTATCGAGAAGGGCACGTACTGCATGGAGCACTGGGTGTGGTGCATGAACAATCTTGTAACACTGAAAAATTAAAATAAACATACTTGGGGAGAAAAAAAAAGAAATAAAGAGCTAGCTACATACGGGTCCGTTTGTAATAATGCTCTACCCTTGGCATTTTTTCTTTTCATGTTTGATTATCAACTTTATCTCTTTGCCCCATGTTTGTACAGGGTAATCTGAGAGCATATTTTATAAAAGCTATCAACTTGGAATATATAAATGAATCACAATAAATAAAGTCTTTTAAAGAAGTTAAGTTTTGTTAAAAAGAGAAAACCAAGAGGTGCCTGGCTGGCTCAGTCAATTAAGCATCCAAATCTTGATTTCGGCTCAGGTCATAATCTCAGGGTCATGGGATCAAGCCCCACATGGAGCCTGCTTAAGATTCTCTCTGCCTCTCCCCCACCGCTCCCATACCCCCACTTGAGCTCTTACGCTCTCAAAAGGGAAAGAAAGAGAAAGAAAAGAAAAATAAAGAGAAAAAAAAGAAAAAGAAAGAAAGAAAGAGAGAAAAGAAAAAGAAAACCAAAATCATTAAAATATTTGCAGCAAGATGTTATTTTAAGTTAGAAGAAAATATCTCAAGCCCACCAGAAGATAAATGGGCAATGAACAGGAACAGTTTATTCACACAAAAGGGGCTCTAATAAACAAATGTTCAACCTCACTATTAATATAAATTTAGTTAACCTTGAGATAACAATTTATATCTATTATTCAATTTATCCAAAAGTTTTAAATATTCACACTAAGAAATGGCAATATTGGGTTAACCTTAGTATTCCCCTGTGTGCTGGTAGTACTGTAAGGCAGTATAATCTTTTGAATCTACAAAAAGAAATGCATTTTAAATAGAGCAAAACATGGGGCGCCTGGGTGGCTCAGTGGATTAGAGCCTCTGCCTTCGGCTCAGGTCATGATCTCAGGGTCCTGGGATCGAGGCCTGCATCGGGCTCTCTGCTCAGCGGGGAACCTGCTTCCCCCCTCTCTCTCTCTGCCTGCCTCTCTGCCTACTTGTGATCTCTCTGTCAAATAAATAAAAATCTTTATAAATAAATAGAGCAAAACAACAAAAAGCTATGTCCAACAAAATAATGGAAAAAGCCAAGATGCCCTTCAACAGGAAAATGGATAAAAAAACATATGGTCCATATATACAATGGAATATTACACCTCCATCCTCCACCAAAGGATGAACCCAACTTTTTTATCAACATGGACAGGACTAGAGGAGATGATGCTGAGTGAAGTCAGTCAAGCACAGAAAGTCAACTATCATATGGTTTCACTTACTTGAGGAACATAAGGAGTAACATGGAGGACATTAGGGGAAGGAAAGGAAAGGTGAATTGGGGAAAATCAGAGGGGGAGATGAACCGTGAGAGACTGTGGACTCTGAGAAACAAACAGATTTTTGGAGGGGGGTGGGGTGGGGGGATAGGTGAGCCTGATGGTGGGTATTAAGGAGGGCACGTATTGCATGGAGCACTGGGTGTGGTGCATAAACAATGAATCTTGGAATACTGAAAAAATAAAATTTTAAAAAGTGCACTAATATCTCAGCAAATATTTGAAAACAACTTGAATGTCCATGTAGAAAATACACATTAAGTTAATAGAATAATGTAATATGGTACTGCCCAAATGTTATTAAGTAGATAATAAAAGAAATAATGATGAATAGCTATAGAGCATCAGAACTGTTAATGACAAAGTAGAAGCAGATTACAAATTTGAACAGTAAAAAAACTACAAAACAATATATGCATCTTGTGCAGTTGAAAGGGCAACTGAAACTGAAGGAAACCAATGATCAGATTAGAATAACATCATACTAAGTGATTTATGTTTCATGGATTAAGCTTTCTTTCATTTTGTTGTAAAACTGCCTTTAGATTTTTTTTTTTTAAAGAAATGGTTTTAATGAAAGAGATGATGCAAGCGAGCCTTTCAAAACAAGGGATTTTAGCGTGGACATTTATCACAATGAATGGATTTCAAAGATGACCATTAAACTTTCAACGTATTTATTAAAGACACACTTTATGTGCATCCTAGTAGCTCATCACTGTAAGTAATTTTCTAGAACTTTTTCCCCAATTTCTTTTTTTTTTAAGATTTTATTTATTTATACAGAGAGAGAGAGAGAGATCACAAGTAGGAAGAGAAGCAGGCAGAAAGAGAGGGGAAGCAGACTCCCCACTGAGAAGAAAGCCTGATTCGGGGCTCGATCCCAGGACCCTGAGATCATGACCTGAGCCGAAGGCAGAGGTTTTAACCCACTGAGCCACCCAGGTGCCCCTCCCCAATTCAATTTAATCAAATTCATATACAAACTGAGGAAATAACAGAAGACCCTTTGCTATTCTCACAGGAGATATGATATGGCTAATATAAGTTCTATGGTTCATGGGGTATAGCTACAGTTCTGCAAAAAAAGTCTCTTTCACAATTTACCTGCACTCCAGAGATTCCTGGAGATAAACTTTGAATTCTAAATTTAGATTACTTTATCAAATTTAGTTGGAAACAACCAAGAATTGGCATTAAAGGTGATTTGGTCATTGGGCTTATGGTTTGCCTCCCTCTTTGTTTTTATCTTATTTTTCCTCTCCTTCCCCTATGTTCATCAGTTTGGTTTCTTAAATTCCATGTATGAGTGAAATCATATGGTATTTGTCTTTCTCTGACTTATTTCATTTACCATAATACCCTCTAGGTCCGTCCACATCACTGCAAATGGCAAAATGTCAGTCATTTTGATAATGGAGTAATAATATTCCTGTGTGTGTGTGTGTGTGTGTGTGTGATGTGTACACAAACCACATCTTCATCAATTCATCTGTAAATAGTTTGGCTATTTCCATAGTTTGGCTATTGTGGACACTGCTGCAATAAATATTGGGGTGCATTTGCCCCTCTGAATCACTATGTTTGTATCCTGTGTTTAAATACCTAGCAGCGCAATTGCTGGGTCACAGGGTAGTTCTTTTTGAGGAACCTCTATACTGTTCTGCAGAGTAGCTGCATCAGTTTGCATTCCCACCAAGAGTGTAAGGTTTCCCTTTTCTCCACATCCTTGACAACATGTCATTTCCTGACTTGTTAATTTAGCCATTCCAACTGGTATGAGGTGGTGTTTCATCATGGTTTTGATTTGTATTTCCCAGATGCTGAGCGATGTAGAGCATTTTTCCTGTCCATCCTTATGTCTTCTTTGGAGTAGTGTATGTTCGTGTTTTTTATTGGATCATTTATTCTTTGGGTATGGAGTTTACATTCTTTATAGATTAAACATACTAGCCTTTTATCTGGTAAGACATTTGCAATTATCTTCTCCCATCCTATCAGTTGTCTTGGTTTTGTCGACTGGTCCCTTCGCTGTGCAAAAGCATTTTATCTTGAAGTCCCCATAGTTCATTTTTGCCTTTGTTTCCCTTGCCTATGGAGATGTGTCTAGGTAGAAATTGCTGATGTCAAGGTCACAGAGGTTGCTGCCTGTGTTCCCCAAGGATTTTGATGGATTCTTATCTCCCATTTAGGTCTTTCATCCATTTTGCATCTATTTTTGTGTATGGCATAATAAAATGGTTAAGTTTCAATTTTCTACATGTGGCTATCCAATTTCTCCAACACCATCTGTTGAAGAGACTGTCTTTTTTCCATTAGATATTCTTTCCTGCTTTGTTGAAGATGGTTAACCACAGAGTTGAAGGTTCATTTCTGGGTTCTCTATTCTGTTCCACTGATCTGTGTCTCTTTTTGTGCCTGTACCACACTGCATTGATTACAGCTTTGCAATTCAGCTTGAAATCTGGAGTTTTGATTCCTCCAACTTTGGTTTTCTTTTTCAACATTCCTTTGGCTTTTCTGGTTCAATAAAATTTTAGGCTTGTTTCTTCCAACTCTGTGAAAATATTGATGATATTTTGATAGGGACTGTGCTAAATGTGTAGACTGCTTTGGGTAGCGTAGACATTTTAACAATATTTGTTCTTTCAATCTATGAGCATGGAACATTTTTCCATTTCTTTGTGTCTTCAATTTCTTTCTTGAGTGTTCTATAGTTTTCAGAGTGTAGACTCCTTACCTCTTCCGTTAGGCTTATTTCTAGGCATCATGGTTTTTGGTGCGATTGTAAATGGGATCGACTTCTTAATTTCTCCTTCCTCTTATTGTTAGTGTATAGAAATTCATCTTGATTTCTGTGCATTGATTTATATACTGCGAGTCTGCTGAATTCCTGTATAACTTCTAGAAATTTTGGAGCGGAGTCTTTTCAGTTTTCCTCATGGAGCATCATGTCATCTGCAGAGAGTGAAAGTTTGACCTCCTCTTTGCTTATTTGGATTCCTTTTATTTCTTTTTGTAGTATGATTGCTGAGGCTAGGACTTCTAGTACTATGTTGAACAACAGTGGTGATAGTGAACAGCCTTGCCATGTTCCTGACCTTAGGGGGAAAGCTCTTAGTTTTTCCCCATTAAGAACATATTTACTGTGGGCTTTTAGTAGATGGATTTTATGATATTGAGCTATGTTCCCTCTATCCCCACATCGTGAAGAGTTTTAATCAAGAGAGGATGCTGTACTTTGTCAAGTGCTTTTTCTGCATCTATTGAGAGGATCATATGGTTCCTGTCCTTTCCTTTATTAATGTAGTGTATCACATTGATTTGCAGATGTTGAACCACTCTTGCATCCCAAGAATAAATCCCACCTGGTTGTGGTAAATAATCCTTTTAATGTACTATTGGATCCCATTAGCTAGTATCTTGAGGAAAATTTTTGCATCCATGTTCATCAGGGATATTGCCCTGTAATTCTTTTTAGTGGGGTCTGGTTTTGGGATCAAGATAATGCTTGCCTCATAGAATGAATTTGGAAGTTTTCCTTCCATTTCAATTTTTTGGAACAGTTTCAGAAAAACAGGTATTAATTCTTCTTCAAATGTTCAGAAGAATTCCACTTGGGAAGCCATCCAGTCCTGAACTCTTGTTTGTTGGAAGATTTTTTTTTTATTACTGATTCAATTTCTATGCTGGTTATGGATCTATTCATTCAGCTTCTCTACTTCTTGTTTGTTTTGACCATTTATATCTTTCTAGGAATTTATCCATTTCTTCCAGATTGTCTAATTTGTTGACATATAATTGCACATAATATTCTCTTCTAATTGTTTGTTTCTTCAGTGTTGTGATCTCTCCTCTTTCATTCATGATTTTATTTATTAGGATCCTTTCTCTTTTCTTTTTCATATAAGTAAAAGGTCTGAACTGCAACTTAAAACAATGATTATAAAGCTACTAGTTGTGCTTGAAAAAAGCATAGAAAACACTAGGAAATCCCTTACTGTAGAGAAGAAAAAAAATCAAACTAAAATCTAGTCAGGCTGAAATTAAAAATGCTATTACTGAGATGCCCCAGTGGAGGCCATAAAAATGAGGATGAGCGAAGCAGAAGAGTAACACAGAAGATAAAATGATGGAAAATAAGGAAGATAAATCAGTAACATAGAACATAGAACATAACATAGAAGATAAAATGATGGAAAATAAGGAAGCTGAAGAGGGAAAGACAACTATTAGATTGCAAAGAGAGACTTAAGGAACTCCGGGATTCCATAAAGCAAAATAATATTCATATCATGGGAGTCCCAGAAGATGAAGAGTGGGGATAGAGGGGCTGGGTTTATTTGAACAAATTTATAGCTTAGGACTTCCCTAATCTGGGGAAGGAAACAGGCATTCAATTCCAAGAGGTACAGAGAACCATCCTCAAAAATCAACAAAAATTAAAAATAAAATAAATAAAATTTCTTTAAAAATCAACAAAAATAAGTAAACACCTCAACATATTATAGTGAAGCCTATAAATTACAAAGAAAGAAAATCCTGAAAGCAATTCCAGACTAGATGTTATTAACCTACAAGGGTAGAGACCTAAGCTGTAGCAGACCTGTACTCAGAGACCTAGCAGGCCAAAAAGGACTGGCATGATATATTCAATATGCTAAATGGGAAAAATATGCAGCCAAGAATGGCTGTCATTCATTGCATCCAGAATAGAAGGAGAGAGAGAGTTTCCATGACAAACGACAACTAAAGGAATATGTGAACACTAAACCAGCCCTGCAAGAAATATTAAAGGGGATTCTTTGAGTGGAGAGAGAGAGAGAGCTCAAAAGTAACAGAGGAAAGAACAGAGACAATCTACAGGACCAGCAACTTTACAGGTAATACAGTGGCACTAAGGGGCACCTGGCTGGCTCAGTAGGTTAAAGCCTCTGCCTTCAGCTCAGGTCATGATCTCAGGGTCCTTGGATGGAGCCCTGCATTGGGCTCTCTACTCAGCAGGGAGCCCGATTCCTCTCTTTCTCTTTCTGCCTGCCTCTCTGCCTACTTGTGGTCTCTCTGTCAAATAAATAAAATCTTTAAAAAATTTTTTAAATAATTAAATAAAAAATACAATGGCACTAAATTCATATCTTTCAATAATTACTCCGAACGTAAATGTACTAAATGCTCCTACCAAAAGACATAGGGTATCAGAATGGATTAAAAAAAAAAAAAAAGACCTATCAGGGCGCCTGGGTGGCGCAGTTGGTTAAGCAACTGCCTTCGGCTCAGGTCATGATCCCGGAGTCCCACATCGGGCTCCCAGCTCCATGGGGAGTCCGCTTCTCACTCTGACCTTCTCCCTTCTCATGCTCTCTCTCACTCTCTCTCTTTCCTAATAATTAAATAAAATCTTTAAAAAAAACTTAAAAAAAAAAAAAAGACCTATCAATATGTTTAAAAGAGACTTATTTTAGACCCAAAAAACAGCTCCAGGTTGAAAGTGAGGGGGTAGTGAACCATTTATTACACTAATGGACATCAAAAGAAACTGAAGCTTTAAAGCCTCTGCCAATTCTTTTCTAAAGGGTTTAGATTACTCCTTAGATTATTTTAGCAGAACACATTTATGGGCCCTATGTATATGCAAAGTAGACCAAAACTCAGCAGAAAGGTGGAAAGATAAATTATTCTGTACAGTAATATGAAGGAAATTAAATGAGGGGGGCATGTTGTGCAGGAATATAGTAGACTCTTAATAGCATCCAATATTCAGTTTTAGGTTTTCTATCTGCAAGGTTATAACCCTTTATCACCCTGGACCTTCTCAAAGATGGCACACAAATATACACATGCAGATCCACATACACACATGTACACACATAAATGCCTCACATTAAGGATTTGGGGAGTAAACAAAGAAAAGCTAAATTTCATGTTTAATTCACTATACAGCAGAAAGAAGAGTCACAGAAGGTCAATCATAATCAAACTAAAATGTCAATGTGAAAACATGACCTTGAGGATGCAAGCCCCTGAGAATCTGCAAAAATGTGTGGAGACATATTACCCTTAGCTCAGAATTTAAATCTCAAAAGACCAGTGGATTTCACAACATCTAGATAAACAATACATGTCTGGGTAACAGGATCCTTTATATGTATATACCTATATGAGGCAAAGATGTGAATGAACCTTTAAGAGTTTGGTTCATCCATTTATTCAATTGGTGTCTACCAATTGCCAGGCATTATTGTTAGATGCCAAGAATGTGCAGAAGAGTAAGACAGTTCTTTTTCAAGGATTAAATGGTTTAATATGTGAGAAAGGTAAGGAAATGGTCCATTTGAATTCACTATAGTAAGAACTAAGAAGGAAGTAACCCACAGTGCTATGAGAGACACTCAACCCAGACTTAAGATTAAAAAAAAAAAAAAAAAGATGGTAAACACACCTCCTAGTTTTTCAGAACAAAGCCAATTCCAAATAATTTGCCCCATAGATATATTTAAGTGTCAAAACCTGTACCCTGATCAATGATTCAAAAAGTACAGCCAACATTTCCACAGTCTCTCAAGAGTTTATCCACTTTTCTATTTTTTCACCTTTAAAATGACCTTAGAAGTACCTGTCCATGCCAAGATGGAAAAAGCTCACCACAGAGACTCTCTCCCACTGCTTACAACTCAACACTGAACAGAATACAAAAAGCAAGCACCTGAGAATTTTGAAAAATAAATGAAAACTTAAAGAACTACGAGTGCTGTTTTGAGTTCCCTGTTTTGTTCCCCCTTTTTTTCCCCTTCTTTGACCTGAGAGCAATGAGGCAAGGAATGCCCAGTGAGCTCAGACAGCTAAAACTCTAAAAGAAACAGCCTTTTGCTTAGAAACAGCACTGAGAAACAGACTGAGAAAAGTCTCCTGCAAGCCAGAGAATATTTGAGATAATTCCCAGTGTTTTGGTTCTCCTCTTTCCTGGATGTGTATGTCAAAGCCAGCCTAACTCACAGAGCACCATTGATGGGGACTGTGTGGGTATCTAACACCTAAGAGCAAAATAGCCAGAGGAAATGGGGAAAAGGATGGTTGTGGTTGAAGAACTGTAAGGAATTATCCCTATTAAACTTTTCTCATTTTCCTCTTGCCTCATCACAGCAAAGTTCAAGAGCAACCCCGACTGTGTAGAACTAGGAAACAGTGCAAGGGCCTGAAATGCATTTTTTTTTCTTTAAGAGTTTTTATTTATTTATTTGACAGAGATCACAAGTAGGCAGAGAGGCAGGCAGAGGGAGAGGAGGAAGCAGGCTCCCTGCTCAGCATAGAGCCCGATGCGGGGCTCAATTCCAGGACCCTGAGATCATGACCTGAGCGGAAGGCAGAGGCTTTAACCCACTGAGCCACCCAGGTGCCCCTGTAATGCATTTTTCTGACAAGAGAAACTAAAATAACAGGTCCCAGGAGCTGAGAAAATCCGATATGCTTGGGACTAAGGTGCAGCAATGTAGGCACTTAGGGAGCAAAATTTGAAGAGGACACTGGCTCTCAGGATGTACAACTGCCAATCCTTGTACATGCACCACACTCAGAGCGGGCGCCTCCTAAATTTTTGCACCCTGATTATCTCACTCTTAAGTGAAAATGTTGAATGCATCAGAGAAAACTGACCTATAAAAGGAGAAAAGTGATCCAAATAAGTATAGATTTCTTATCAGCAACTTGCAAGGCCAGAAGGCAGTGGAAGAACATCTTTAAAGTACTGAAAGAAAAGAACTGTCAACCTAGAATTCTGTATCCGGTAAAGAGATCCTTAAAAAGGAAGACAAAATAAAGACATATTCAGATGAATGGAAAGGGTGTGAAGTTTCAGATGAAGAAAAATTTATCACTAGAAAATCTGTTCTAAAGCAGATGCAGTAAGAAGTTTTTCCAGTGGAAGGGAAATTCTACCAAAGGGAAACTTGTAACTTTAGGAATGAAGTTAAAGTGAGGGCAAGGATATATATCTGGATAAACAATACTCCTTTTCTCCTCTTAAGTTTTCTCAAGAGCAAAAAAAAAATGAGCTCTTTTATTAAGAATAAGAAATAAGAAATAACAGAGTAAGAATAAGAAAATAGGAATAACAGAATAAGAAATAACAGAAAATTCAATGAAATCAAAAGCTGGTTCTTGAAAAAGATTAATGAAATATATAATCATTAAGATTGACAGAGGGGAGGGGGAGTAAAGACATAAGTTGTCAATATCAGGAATGAAGCCATTATATCACTACAGACAAGAGATATTAAAATGAAGTACTACAAACATTAAACCCATAAATTCAACATAAAGTAGCCAAAATTCCTTGAAAGACACACACTATGAAAATTCATTCAAGAAAATTAGACAACTGGCATAGTCTCATAGTTACTATAGAAACTGAACTTCTGGTTTTAAATCTAACAAAAAACAAAACAAAATGAAACAAACATCAGTCCCAGGTGGATTCACTGGTAAATTCTACGAAAGATTTAAGAAATTAATTAACTTTATGTAATTACTTCCATACAGTGAAAGAGAATACACCCACGATATTTTATGTGGTGAGCACTACCTTTTTACAAAACCCAAAGATATTACAAAAAATACAGTACATGAATATAAATTCAAAAATCCATTGAAATAGAGTTAAAGTATTAGCAGATCAAATCAAGCAATACAATGGATCATGACCACTTTGGGTTTATCCTAGAAATATAAGTTTGTTTCAACCTTCAAAAGTCAGAGTAATTCATCATCTTAAGAGACTGTGGAAGAAAAACCACAATCACTTCAATAGATGCAGAAAATACAGTTGAGAAAATTCACAGCCACTAATCATTTAATAAAACCTCTCAGCAACTATGAAAGTACAATATCTTCCTTAACTTGATAAAAAAAAATCGCTTACAAAAAAACACTACAGATAACATCATACTTAGTGGTTAAAGATTAAACGATTTCCTCTTAAAAACCAGGAATAAGGTAAGGATTATGCTTTTACCACTCCTGTTCAATAATATTATACGGAAGATTTCACCAGTGCACTGAGGGGGAGGCATTTATTCTGAGAATCTAAAATCCGGACAAAGAACGTTGCACTTTTTAGAAAAAGCCTACACAGCATTTTGTAGTTTCTTCCTAACACATTAACAAACCTAATAACAAGTAGGAAAGAAAAACTTTTAAAACAGTATCGCTCCAGTCTGTCTGCAGTTATGGGATTTAAAATATTCCTGTTCTATTGAGGTAAAAGCTGCAAACTTTGGTAAAGTTAGGGGAAAAAAAAAAAAAAATCAACAAATCACTCCAAAAAAGTACAAAACCAGAAAAAAAAAAGTAACAAAAAACACAACCAAACCCTAAGTT
>JAPYYJ010003891.1:0-11022 GCA_028533885.1 Nasua narica
AACAAAAGCAGATACGTTCAAACACTGACAGAGGGATAAGATGGGAGGGTGGTTATAACTCCTCGCAGGCGATGAAGGTTATTTCAGGTCCTCCTGGGTTTATAGTTGTATTAAACCTCTCGTTGTAATGTTACATAGTTAAAAAAAGGATAAAAGAAAAAAGAAATGTGAAAGCAAGTGAAGACTAAAATAAAATAAAAAAAGAGAGAGAATAAGAAAGAGTAAACAAAAACAAAAACTAAAGCAAAAACAAACTTGTATCTATGAAATATACAGGTTTGAGGGTATTACCAGGAGCTTAATATATTGATTTCCCCTGGCTTTGGGGGTTTAAAGTTTTATGGGGACCCTGTGGTTATAGTCCTTTTGTTCTTTGGCTGGTCTTCTGGGGGAGGGGCCTGCCGCGTTGTTTTCCAGTCAGTCTTGCTTGGGTTGAGTCACCCTGCCCCCCAGTCAAGGGGCTGAGCTCTGTGGAAACCTGTTTCTCACTCTCTCGCTCTCTGAAGGATTTGGCCTTTTGTAGCCTTTTGTAGCCTTTTCACCTTTTCAGGGAGTCCAAGCCATGAATCTGCCCAGAAGCACTCAGACCTCTGAGTTGCAGGAAGCCCGAGTCTCTGCTCCCCTCTGTGTGGTTCAGAACACACACTCCCCTCCGCGAAATTTCAGCTCACAGCGCAGCCTGTTCGAGGTGGCGCGAGACCCCAGCCGCCTTTCTGCGGCTCCCAAGCGCGGACCCGGGAGGCCTACGGCGCGCCGGGAAAGTTGCGATCCCAGCTGCCTTTCTGTGGCTCCGCGAGGGGCGCCCCGGGAGGTTAGGCCCCTTGCCCGCGTTCTCTCCACGGCCAGCGGGGATCGCTTAGGCTCTGCAGTGCGCCGCGAATGTCGCGGTGGTAGGAGGACAGGGAAAAACTGCGGCTCGTGAACCACCGCAGATTCTCAAAAAAAAAAAAAAAAAAAAGGTGTTTGCAGGTGCCAGCCTGGCCCACCGGTTGTTGCAGAGAGCGGAAATCTGCAGGTTCAGGAATCGCGGATTGGTTCCCCCACCAGTTCCACAGCTCCTTCCTGGGAGAGTGGGTCCAAGCGCCGGTGCCCGCGACCACCCCCTTTCACTAGTTACTCCTCCGAACCTTCTGCCCTTTTTAAGTGTTTTTAAGGGATTTTACATTTATGCTAGTCCCCCTCTACCGGGCACTTTCCTTTGGGGTATTACTGTCCTTGGTTAGCTTCTGGTGGCTCCCTCCCCCTTTTATTTATCCTCCGATTTCAGCTCGGGTGATCCCACTTTGCTTTTACCTCTCCACTGCTGTCTTCTGCTCTTGGAGAGATCCCGGGGTTAGAAATCTTTCTCCTCAGGGTGATTTCATGGGTGTTCAGCGTGTTCTGGTAGTTTTCCAGCTCACTTTTGGGGACCGGTTTCTTCAGGATCTCTTACTTCTCCGCCATCTTGCCCCCTCCCCCCTCAGTGTGGTTTTGATTTGAATTTCCATGATGGCTAATGATGATGAGCATTTTTTCATGTGTCTGTTAGTCATTTGTATGTCTTCTAAGAACTGACATTCAACAACAAATTAACCCAATCTGACGCACAAGAAGGGAAATAAGATTAGAACAGAGATCAATGAGTTAGAAACTAGAGATACAGTAGAACGAATCAATGAAATCAGAAGTTGGTTTTTTGAATCAATAAGATCGACAAGCCACTGGCCAAACTAATTCAAAAGAAAAGAGAGAGGACCCAAATTAATAAAATTATGAATGAAAGGGGAGAGATCACGACTAACACCAAGGAAATAGAAACAATCATCAGAAATTATTATCAACAGCTATACGCCAATAAGTTCAAGTTGTTTTCTATACTGATTGTACCAATTTACAATACTACCAACAGTGCACTAGGGTTCTTTTTCCCACATTCTCACTACCAGCTGTTTTCTTTTGTCTTCTTAAAGACAGACATTCTAACAGTTTGTGGTGGTAACTCATTGTAGTTTTGATTTGCATTTCCCTCATGATGAGCGATGTTGATCACTGTTTCTTGGACCTCTTGTTCATTGGGTATATCTTCTTTGGAGAATGGTACATCCCTATCTTTTGACATTTTTTAATTGGGTTATTTGTTTTCTTGCTATTGAGCTCATGACTTCTGTATGTATTTTGGTTGTTATCACATATATGGTTTGATTTTTTTTCCATTTCATGTTTTCTTTTTCTTTTGTTTATTGTTTCTTCACATATTTTTTTTACCTTGTTGCTTATGTTCTTGGTGTAATAAACTCAAAAATCATTGTAAGTCTCACGTTAAAGACATCTTCCCTTATGTTTTTATGGTTTTATTTTATGGTTTCTCTTCTTACATTTAAGTCTTTAATTAATTTATAATTTTTGTCAGTGCTATAATATGGGGGTATAGTTTTATTCTTTTACATGAAAATATCCAATTTTCCCAACACTATTTATTAAAGAAACTTTTTTATTTTTTTGTTTTTTCTCATTGAATGTTCATGGCTACCTTGTCAAGTATTAGTTGGTCATATATGAATGGGTTTTTTGATGGGCTCTAAATTCTCTTCCATTGGTTTAAGTGTCTGTTTTTTTTTTAAGATTTTATTTATTTATTAGAGAGAGAGAGACTGAGAATGAGAGGGTAGAAGGTCAGAGGGAGAAGCAGACTTCCCGCAGAGCCAGGAGTCCGATATGGGACTCGATCCCGGGACTCCGGGATCATGACCTGAGCCGAAGACAGTCGCTTAACCAACTGAGCCACCCAGGCGCCCTGTTTTTTTTTTTTTTTAAGTAATAACATTTTTAAATTTAATTTTATTTTTAGAGTGTTACAAGCTTCATTGTTCATGTACCACACCCAGTGCTCCATGCAATGTGTCTGTTTTTATGGCAGTACCACACTGTTTTGATTATTATAGCTTGAAATCAAGAAGACAAGTCAAAAACAAAAGGACAATAACTGCAGGGTCCCCCCAAAATTTTTAAATCCCCAATATCAGGGCAAATCAATATATTAAGCTCCTGATAATACCTTAAAACCTGTATATTTCAGAAATCAGGAAGTATGATGTATCGTGTTTTGTTCTTCATCAGGGTTACTTTGACCATGTGGGATGTTTTGTTTTTCCATATAAATTTTGGAATTTTTTTGTACTTCTTTAAAAAAGGGAATTGGATGTGGAGAAAGGGGAACCCTCTTACACTGTTGGTGGGAATGCAAGTTGGCACAGCCACTTTGGAAAACAGTGTGGAGGTTCCTCAAAAAATTAAAAACAGAGCTACCTTATGACCCAGCAATTGCACTACTGGGTATTTACCCCAAAGATACAGATGTAGTGAAAAGAAGGACCATATGCACCCCAATGTTCACAGAACCAATCTCCACAATAGCCAAACTGTGGAAAGATCTGAGATGCCCTTCAACAGATGAATGGATAAAGAAGACGTCGTCCATATATGCAATGGAATATTACTCAGCCATCAGAAAGGATGAATACTCATCTTTTGCATCAATGTAGATGGGACTGGAGGAGATTATGCTGGGTGAAATAAGTCAAACAGAGAAATTCAGTTATCATTTTGTTTCACTTATATGTGTAACATAAAGAATAATATGGAGGAGATTAGGAGAAGGAAGGGAAAAGTGAAGGGGGGAAATTGGAGAGGAGACAAATCATGAGAGACTGTGGACTCCAAGAAACAAGCTGAGGGTTTTAGAAGGGGCGGTGTGGATGGTTGAGCCTGGTGGTGGGTATTAAGGAGGGTATGTATTGCATGGAGCATGCAATGTTATGTGTATGTATGTTATATATAAACAATGAATCTTGGAACACTACATCAAAAACCAATGATGTACTGTATGGTGACTAACATAATACAAAAATTTAAAAATTTCAAAAAATGAATTGGAATCTTAATAAGGATTACATTAAATTGAATATACAGATGGCTTTTGGTAGAATGGACATTTAAACAATATTCATTCTTCCAATCTATGAATGTTAGACTCCTTTCTATTTTTGTCTTGTTTGATTTCTTTCATCAACATATTATAGTTTTCCATGTAGAGATTTTTCACCTCCTGGATTAAATCTATTCTTAAATATTTCATTGTGTTTGATGTCATTATAATTGGGATTGTTTCCTTTATTTTTTTCAAAGAACTTATTGTTAGAATAAGGAAATGCTATCCATTTTTATGTTAATTTTTTGCATGTATTATTAAACTGATAGAAGTTTATTAAGTGAAGATACAGGAAAAGCTCTCACGAGTGAGAGGGGTCCTGACAGGGTTGCCAACAAGGGCATTTAGGGTTGGTCTTTTATAGAAAGCTAACCAAGGAACTTAGATCCTTTTAACATTTCTATTGATAACAGCCTCAATGGCTTACTTCCTTTTTCAGGGCTGGTTGTTCTTTTTTGGTCACAGGTGATTATTATAGATACCCACCCCATAAGATGCACCCTACATGCCTAGGGCAGGGTGGTCCTCCACACCACATGCCTAGGGCAAAGTGGTCTTCCACCACACATGCCTAGGGCAGGGTGGTCCAATTTGTTCCCTTATCT
Source organism: Nasua narica (assembly GCA_028533885.1). Classification (NCBI taxonomy): domain Eukaryota; kingdom Metazoa; phylum Chordata; class Mammalia; order Carnivora; family Procyonidae; genus Nasua; species Nasua narica. The sequence continues at coordinate 4,573 of JAPYYJ010003891.1, forward strand.
CTGATTTACCCACACCTCCACATTTTTGGGATTTCTGCGAGCCTGATCACATAGACCCCTATCTATTTCTATGTTAATTTTTTAAATAAAAGTTTTATTTATTTATTTGAGAGAGAGCAAGTGAGACAAAGCACAAAGAGGGGTGAGGGGCAGAGGGAGAGAGAGAAGCAGACTCCCTGCTGAGCGGGGATCTACTGCAGAGCTTGACCCTGGGACCCTGAGATCATGACCTGAGCTGAAGTCAGGTGCTTAGCTGACTGAGCCACCCAGGGACCCTCTATGTTATTTTTTTTATTAGTATTATCCTGCAACCTTGTTGAGTCATTGATCAGTTATAAGAGTTTTTGGGTGGAGTCTTTAGGATTTTCTATATTTAAAATCATGTCATCTAGGAACAGAGGCAATTTTACTTCTTTTTCAATTCTGATGTCTTTTATTTCTTTTTATTCCTGGTTGCTCTGGCTGGGACTTTTAGGACTATGTTGAATATTAGCAGTGAGTGTGTGCACACTTGTTCCTGATTTTAGAGGAAAAGTTTTCCTTGTGGATTTCTCATATATGGCCTTTATTATGTCGAAGTACATTCCTTTTAAATTTAATTTGTTGAGAATTTTCATCATAAATCATTATTGAATTTTATCAAATGCTTTTTCTGTATCTATTGAGATGAATATGCAATTTTTTCTTTCATTTTATTAATGTTACAGAACGCATTTTTATTTGTATGTTGAGCCATTCTTGCATCCCAGAGATAAATCCCACTTTATCATGGTAAATGATCCTTTTAATGGGCTGCTGAATTCTGTTTACTAGTATTTTATTGAGAATTTTGGCATCTATATTCATCAAGGATATTGGTCTATAGTTTTCTTATAGAGCATTTTCTATATTTTCTATAAGAAATGTTTATATGACTTTGGTTTCAGGGTAATGCTGGCGTTATAGAATGAGTTTGAAAGTATTCCTCTTCTCTTTGATTTATTGGAAGAGTTAGAGAAAGAATAGCAATTAATTCTTCCTTAAATGTTTGGTAAAATTCACCAGTGAAGCCATCTGGTCTTGGGCTTTTATTTGTTAGGAGGCTTTTGATTACTGACTGACTCAATTTCTTTGCTGGTTATCAGTCTGAGCTTTTCTTCTTTGGAAATCTTTTGATTATTATTTTAATATTACTAGGAATTGGCCTATTTAGAGTCTATCTTCCTAATTCAGTCTTAGAAGATCGTATGTTTCTAAGAATTTTTCCAATTCTTCTAAGTACTCCAATTTGTTGAAGTATAGTTATTTGTACCAGCCTTTTATGATCTCTGGTGTCAGTGCTAATGTCTCCTTTTTAATTTATAATTTTGTCAATTTGGGTTCTCTCTCTTTGTTCCTTGGTTAGTTTAGCTATAAAGTTTTGCCAATTATCTTTATCTTTATAAAGAGTCAATACCCAGTATGTTTTAAAAAAAAATTTCTATTGTTTTCCTATTTTCTATTTCATTTATTTCTGCTTTAATTTATTGTTTCCTTCCATCTGCTAATTTATTCTTCTTTTTCTAGTTCCCTGAGACATAGTTAGGTTGTTTATTTGAGGTCTTTCTTTGCTTCCAGTTATATTGGAAAATAATTTACACATTACTGTATAAATTTAAGGCATGCAGCCTGATAGCTTGAATTACATACACCGTGAAGTGGATACCAATATAGTATAGGTTCAGCTAACATTCATCTTCTTTTATAAATACAATTTTTAAAAAAGAAAAAAAAGGAATTTTTTTTCTTATTCACAAAAGTATACTTTACCAAATTGCTGTAAATTATAGATAGCTTAAGAGAAAAGGGAAAAAGTTTTCCTTATATCTGAAAAACAAAAATTAAAGAACTAGTAGTGCTTCAAACAAAGTCACCAAAAAACTATAATCATCCTCATCTGCTCATTCAGTCCCATGTAATTAATTCAATTATGGTTCTGGTTACTCTTGAATTAACAATTTTATGAATCTATCGGCTTCTTCAATAGTTCTAAAAATTCTTACTCAGTGCAGTAAATTTATAAGTTTTTAAAAAATAATGAGTCAATATCCAAAAAACACTGGTGCAAAACTAGAATTTGTTTTTTTTTTATTAAAAATGACAAGGTTTTCTTCAATTATTGATCTTCTTTTTAAAAGAGAAATCCTATGAAGTTTTTCTTTACCTTTTAACTAATCTACCTGAGAAACCAAGATTTTGTGTCTTATCAAAATAATTTCCTGTGCTTCATGTTGCCTTTATCAGGTCTTTGAATTACTTAAAAATCTGAATTTATCATTTTAAGAGCTAAGATTTTATTTTTTAAAGATTTTATTTATTTATTTATTTATTTAAGAGAGAACAAATAGGTGGAGGGGAGATGGAGAGGGAGAAATGGACTCATTGCTGAGCAGGGAGCCCTATGTGGGGTTCAAATCCAGAACCCCAGGATCCTGACATAAGCTGAAAGCAGATGCCTAGCTGAGTGAGCCACCTAGGTGCCCCGAGAGCTAGTATTTTTAACAGCTATGTAACTTTCTGCATTTGCTTTTTAAATCTTCTAATTTTCACTTTGGTTAAATAGATAGCTAACTATTATTTCACAGTGATCTGTGATCCTGTTTAGCCAAGTGTCCAAATCCAAACCTTTTGACATTTTTGACAACTTTCCCAAATAAATTCTGTGTGGAGTACTTTTTATTTTTAAGATTTTATTTATTTATTAGAGAGAGAGAGACTGAGAATGAGAGGGGAGAAGGTCAGAGGGAGAAGCAGACTTCCCGCAGAACCGGGAGTCCGATATGGGACTCGATCCCGGGACTCCGGGATCATGACCTGAGCCAAAGGCAGTCGCTTAACCAACTGAGCCACCCAGGCGCCCCTGGGTGGAGTACTTTTTATGTTATGTTAGTGACCATACAATACTTCCTTAGTTTTTGTGTAGTGTTCCATGATTCATTGCTTGAGTAGATAGAGTACTTTTGAGCTCAAACTAATTTTGAGATTTCCCAGAAGATCCCTGGAAATTCTCAAAACAATTTAGCTCTCACCTTAAAAAGAAAGATATTAAACCAATTAGATTTATTCAGTATACTAAATTACATGGGAAATACTATTAAAAAACTGATAATAAACCTTGTTAGCTTATATGTGAATGGATATATGTTACAAATATAGATGCTCCAGGAATTGTTTGAAGCTCACAGAAATTTATTAATACCTTCTTAGTCCAGTTATGTTAAAATGTATTTCACAGAAGTAACTAAATTCTTTATCAAAGGAACTCTCATCAGATCTGTAATTATGGCTATTTTAAATCATTTATGATTCACAGTTATTCTTCTCCAAAAGCATTTGATTCTTTTTGGAAAGCATTTACAATTAGCTATGGCAAGATTGCTCTGTGATGGAATCACTTGAATAACTCTGGGACCATGCCAGTGGACTGAGTAAGAATGTCTAGAACTATTGAAAGACTTTTGTTTTGTTTTTCTTGAGAACAAAAGATTTACACTCATATTTTTTCTATATATCATACAACAGTGTTAGTTATAGTCATCATGTTGTATACTACATCCCTAGTACTTAGTTATCTTATACCTAGATGTTTGTAACTTTTGACCACCTTCCTCCAATCTCTCCCTCCCCCCAACCTGTGCCTCTGTTAACCACAAATCTGATCTCTTTTTCTATAATGTTGTTTTTTTTTTTACATTCCACATCTAAGTGATATTTGTCTTTCTCTGATTGATTTATTTCACCTAGCATAATGCTTTCAAGGTATACCCATATTGTTGCAAATGGTAGGATATCTTCATTTTTTACACCTGAATAATATTCCATAGTCTATATATACCACACTTCTTTATCCATTTACCTGCTAATTGACACTTAGGTGTTTCCGTGTCTTGACTATTATAAATAGTGCTGCTAAGAACATGGGGGCAAAGATATCTTTTTGAGTTAGTATTTTTGTTTCTTTTAGATATATTTGCACAAGTGAACTGTCTTGATCATATGGTAATTCTATTTTCATTTTTTTGAGAATTCCTTACACCGTTTTACATAGTGTCTTTACCAATTTATAATAGCAACAGTGTACAAAGGTTTTCTTGTCTCATCCATGCCAACATTCGTTACATCTTATCTTTTTAATAATGGTCATTCTAACAAGTGCGAACCAGTACCTCATTGTGATTTTAATTTGCATTTCCCTAATGACTAATGACATTGAGCATTTTTTTTCATGTACCTATTGGTCTTTTGTATATCTTTGGATAAATGTCTATCCAGCTCTTTTGTCTTTTTAAAATTAGGTTCTTTGGTTTTTGCTATTGAGTTATATGAGGGTTTTATATATTCTGAGTATTAACTCCTTACCAGATACATGGTTTGCAAATATTTTTTCTCATTTCATACTTGACTTTTCAATTTGTTGTTGTTGTTGTTGTTGTGTTGTTGTTGTTGTTGTTTTGCTGCACAGGCTTTTTAGTTTGATGTTGTCCCACTTTTGTGTGTGTGTGTGTGTGTTTCTTGTGCTTTAAGTGTCATGTCAAAAAAATCATTCTGAAGGCCTATGTCAAGAATATTTATTCCTAAATTTTCTTCTAGGAGTTTCACAAATTCAGGTTTCACATTTAAGTCTTTAATCCATTTTGCATTAACATTTATGAATGGCATAAGATATGGGTCCAATTTCATTCTTTTACTTATGAATATCTAATTATCTTGGTATCATTTACTGAAGAGACTCTTTCTTTTTCATTGTATATTCTTGACTTTCTTGCCAAGTAATGGTTGAAAGTATATACTTTGGTTTATTTCTGATATCTCAATTCTGTTTCATTGATCTATTTGTCAATTTTTATGCCAGTACTATACAGTTTTGATAACTATAGGTATGTAGTATATTTGAAATCAAAAATTGTAATGTCTCTTGCTTTCTTCTACTTTCTTAGTATTTTTTTGGCTTTTCCAGGTCTTTTGTGGTTCCACATAAATTTTAGGAGTGTTGTTCTTTCTGATTCTGCAAAATTACAATTTGAATCTTGTTAGGGATTGCACTTAATCTATAGATAGCTTTTGGTATTATTGGCATTTTATTTTATATTTATTATTTAATTTAATTTAATTTTTTCAGTGTTCCAAGATTCATTGTTTATGTACCACACCCAGTGCTCCATGCATTTTAATTATATTAAATTTATAATAATATTAATTCTTCCAATTTATGAACATAAGGTATCTTTCCATTTATTTGTCTTTGATTTATTTCATCAATAACTTGCAGTTTTAAAAACAGAAATATTTCATTTCCTTAGTTAAATTTATTAAAACTATTTTATTGTTTTGATGCTATTGTAAGTTAGATGGTTTTATTTATTTCTTTTACAAAAAATTGTTATTGGTATATAGAAATACCACTAACCTGAGTGGTGCCTGAGTGGCTCAGTATATTAAGTGTCCAACTCTTTTTTTAATATTTAATTTATTTATTTGACAGAGAAAGAGAGATCACAAGTAGGCCCAGGCAGGCAGAGAGAGAGGGGGAAGCAGGCTCCCTGTTGAGCAGAGAGCCCAATGTGGGGCTTGATCCCAGGACCCTGAGATCATGACCTGAGCCAAAGGCAGAGGCTTTAACCCACTGAGCCACCCAGGAACCCCTAAGTGTCCAACTGTTGATCTCAGCTCAGGTCTTGATCTCAGGGTCACGAGTTTAAGCCCCAAATAAGGCTCCTTGCTATGTGTGGAAACTACTCTAAAAAAAAAAAAAAAGAAATACCACTGATTTTTGAAGGTTAATTGTGTATCCTGTAACCTTAACTGAATTCATTCATTAGATCTATTTTTTTTCTTTGCTTGAGTCTTTAGGATTTCTCTATATAAAATCATGTCTTCTGCAAATAGAAACAATGTTACTTCTTTTATAATTTTCACAAATTTTATTTTTTTCTTCCCTGATTGCTCTAGTTAGAATGCTTCCTTCCATTTATTTTATTTGTAAACTTTTAATTCCAGTGTGGTTAACATAGTGTTATATTAGTTTTGGGCAAGGACACCTGGGTCGCTCAGTTGGGTAAGTGGCTACCTTCAGTTCAGGTTATGATCACAGCGTCCTGGAACCAAGTCCTGCATTGGACTCCCTGCTCCTCAGGGAGTCTGCTTCTCCCTCTGCCCTCCCCCCTGCTCATGATCTCTCTCTCTCTCTTTAAAATAAAATCTTTTTTAAAAGAAACTCTATTGAATTATTCAGTTCAGTTAATGTATTTTTTATGCATTGTTTCCTTTTTTTCTCCCCAAATTTGTTTATTTTAATTTTTCAGTGTTACAAGATTGATTGTTCATGCACCACACCCAGTGCTCCATGCAGTACGTGCCCCTCTCGATACCCACCACCAGGCTCACCCACCCCCCCCACCCTCTCCCCTCCAAAACCCTCAGTTTGTTGCTCAG
>JAPYYJ010003892.1:0-11022 GCA_028533885.1 Nasua narica
CGGACTCGCAGAGCCACGTGGAGGGTGGATCCTGTGCATGTGAGCCCCTGGCCGGGGAGGCTGGGCCACTCTTGTGCGCGCTCGGGAGCCGGGTTCGACTGCAGCCCCTCGGTGGGGAACCGCACGGCTTGGAGCTGCTGAGCCCTGGGCCTTCCCGGTTGTGGGGTGGGGGTGCCCTTCCAGGTCTCATGCGGGCTGGTGAGGAGGCACACGCGGGTCTTTTTGATTCTGCGGAGCCGTGTGTCTGTCTGCATTCCGGGTCCCAGAGAGAAGCGTTTGCTGCAGAAGGGCCTCTGTCTAATCGCAGCAATTCTTTTTTTTTTTCAAAGATTTTATTTATTTATTTGACATAGATCACAAGTAGGCAGAGAGACAAGCAGAGAGAGAAGGGGGAAGCAGGCTCCCTGGTGAGCAGAGAGCCCGATGTGGGGCTGGATCCCAGGACCCTGAGATCATGACCCGAGCGGAAGGCAGAGGCCTTAACCCACTGAGCCGCCCAGGTGCCCCTGATCGCAGCAATTCTTAAAGTAACAGTGTCACTCGTAGATTGTGTGCCGTGTGTACATATGTGTATGTGTGTACATGTGTATGAGTGTGTATATGTGTGTATGTGTACATATGTGCCTGTATATGTGTATGAGTGTGTATGTGTATATGTATGTGCATATATAGGTGTGTGTATGTATATGCAGGCGTGTATATGTGTGTGTATGTGTGTGTGCATGTGGACTTGTGTGTGTCACAGGTACGCGTGTATGTGCACGTGCGGGTGAGAGACTTTCTTGAGCCTTCTGGGCTCACACAGAACTCCCAGGGTGCCCCAGCTCTCAGAGGCCCGGTTGCTCACGCGTGAGCTCCCCCGACAGCCGCGTTGTTAAAGGAGCCCGCATAGACGCTGCTGTACTCCTGCTCACTGCGGACAGCCAACTCTGGAGTCTGCACTCTGCAGGGAATGGCAGCTCAGGCACGGACAATTCCAGGGTACTGATGGTTGAGCCTGGCTCTGGGCTACCCTGTGCTCCCTTCAGGTCTGACGATGCGCCCACATCCCCAGCCCCCAAGAAGTGTGGAAGAGGGGTCGGTCTCTGGCCTTGTGCCTCACCCTTTTTCTCCTGCTCCCCCACAACCTGTGGTCACGCGGTCCTCACGCTGGCCTTCCCGGGCTCCAGGGCCCTTCTCAGAGGCCCGAATTGCTGTGGGAGGGGGGCAGGTGCCCTTAGCTGGGTCGCCGCCCCCTCCCCCTGGAGGCCCCCCTCACTGCTCTGTCCCCTCCGAAGTCGCTTCCCGTTCCAGAATGCCCTGCTCTTTCCTTCGTGGGGTTTCTCAGTCCTCCAATCATCTGGCTCATGTGCTCATCGACTGTCCCCCCTCAAGGAGGCCAGGTCCGAGAGCGCAGGGCCTGGGGCGTGCCCAGGGCCGTGGCTCGAGAACCCCGGGCTGCGAGGGTACAGCGGGTGCTCTTTGCTGGTGCTCACTGGGCACGAGTGTGGGAACGAAGGGGCGGAAGCTCACCCTGGTACCACGAGCAGCTCGCTCAAGCCTCACCTGTCCCACGCCCCATATCCTTCAAAGCCTGGCACATCCGAGCACTAATGAAGAACTTACTCGTGTTAATGAATATGTATTAGTTCTTTCAAGATGAGATATACATATTTAATAAGGAATGTCTAGAGAGTCAGGTTTTTAATCCAAGGAAGTCACCCCATAATGAGAATGTAAAGTGGTAGTGATGAGAGGGTGTGGATATTTAGGGCACAGAGGCCTGGAGGAGCCACGGGTCCCAGACCCGAGAAGGCCTCCTGGGTGTGGCGTGGGGGGCCAGGGGCAGCTCTGCGGTGGGCGTCTGCGCAGCGCCGGGGCCTCGGCCCAGCTCCGCCACCTGCTTTGCATCTGACCCTGGACAAGCCACTCCTCCTCCTTAGCCTCAGTGTCCCTATCTGTGAATGGGGGTCCTGGCCCACCCCTCCCAGGAGGCTCCGGTTCAAATGCCATGAACATAGTTCCGGTGTTTTGGAGATTACTATTTGCTCACTAAATGGAAGGGATTATGGTCATGCGCAAAAGTGCCCCCACCTGTCGCAGATGGGGTATTTTTGGCTTCAAAAAACAGAGAATTCCCAAACATGTAACTAAATAATAAGGACAATTTATTACTTCATAAACCAAGGAATCAGAGGTTATTTCAGGCAGCTCTGGGTCTGGCTGGTTCAGAAGCCGCGGCTTCTCAGGGACCTGGTTCCTTCCACCTTCTTGCTGTGCTGTCGTCCCCTCATTGGCTTCCGCCCTGATGGTTGCAGGAAGCTTCCGCAATTCCAGGTGTCACGTGCTCACGCAAACATGACCGGAGGCATAAAGAGAAAAAAATATTTTGTTTCCTATTGCTTCTTTATAAGACCTGGGAAACCTTTTCCAGAAGCCTCCTGCATATTTTCTCTCATGCTGCTTTGGCCTAAATTGCATGCCAGGCTTATTCCTAGACCAGTCGCTGGCAGAGCAAATGTACCCATCACGACTGGTCACCATGACGTTCCCACCAGAGAGGTCTGCTCCCTGGGGACACGTTGGAAAAAGGGGGGGCTCTGTTTTGTCTTCATGATTGTTGACACTACCGGCCTCTACAGAGTGGGGCCGGGAATAGGGAGTGTCCTACAATGTGCAAGACAGTCTAAACAAGATAAACGTCGTCCACATGTATGAAGAGCCATTTTAATTTAACAATGTGAAGAGCACCGTTTAATCATAGAACCTGTGTCAACTTCATATCAAAGCAAAATATTTTTGCGAGATTGTAATGTATATGGAATATAGTATTGATATCCCAGTATCTGTTTCATTTTTCTGCCCTTCTGTTGTGGGGCGACTCCTGATCTTAGTTCTCTCTCTCTTTTTTTAAAGATTTTATTTATTTATTTGACAGAGAGAGAGAGATCACAAGTAGGCAGAGGCAGGCAGAGAGAGAGGGAGAAGCAGGCTCCCTGCTGAGCAGAGAGCCCGATGTGGGGCTCAATCCCAGGATCCTGAGATCATGACCTAAGCCGAAGGCAGAGGCTTTAACCCACTTAGCCACCCAGGCGCCCCTGATCTTAGTTTTCTTACACCCAAACTTATTGTCCGGACGCCTGCGAGGATCTGACTATTCATCACGACTCCTCATGGGTCTGCCTGCTCATTTACATACTGAAATGTGATTTATTTTATTACGAATTATTTTCCTTTTATTTCTTTTTTATAATCTACTTAAGAGCATTATAATGGGTTTTTAAGTACGTGTGATATTATAGGTCAATTATTCATGACTTCCATTTCAGGGCAGTAGAGAGGTTATTGAATACATTTCTTAGCAGAGGTCATTGGGTCTGCCAGATTTGAGAACCACCAGCCTGAATCCATCATGATTCACATCCTGGGGTGGGAGGAGAGCCCGAGTTCTGAAACTTGTGGCTTCCTGAGAGCTGAACCGCATCTGAGTTGAGTTGAGAGTGAAGACCGGAAGTGGCTGTTGGCTCGGCAGCCATGATGTCTGGTTGTCCAGGCAATCGGCCCTTCACGGCCACTGAGTCCCAGTGGATGTCCAGGAAGGAGAGCCACAGAGCTCCACAGAGAGGCATGAAGGTGCCATGAGGGCTACTGAGGCAGGGCTGGGTTTGCGTTTAGCCCTGAGACCCGACAGTGGAAAGCCACCCCACTCATGGCCTGCCAGGTGATGGTCATACAACTGCATCAATTCACCTCTGGGAGAGAATCTTCTGGTGGGAATCAAAGATTGGTTTATCTCCTGGAGCACAATCTGAAGGATGAGCCCAACTGAGACGGATGGTTCTGGAAGAGACCTCTGAAGGCAATACCCTACATTCACTCATTCGACCATCCAGCTAAAATTTACAGAGTGTCTATTGGATACCAGGGCTCATGCTCCCAGATCTGAAGGTTTGGGAGGCATCAGACTTGAGCCTGCCCGTTAGGGGAGGCCTGCACTAGCCGGAGAGAGGGGTAAGCACGCCTGCAGAGTTGGGGTTCCGTTCAAGTGAGGCTGACCTAGAGGAAAAGGCTCGATTTTGACAGTTTCTTACAATTTAAAACATGAAATAGAATTTCAAATGCTTGGCCCTTACCCTTGAAATGTTTTTCCTAATCCATCCAAAAATATTTACTGTGTGCCTGTGAAGTGCCTACCCTCAGAGTGGCCACTGGAAATTCACGCAAACGTAGAAAAAAGGAACAGGAACGAAGTAGAACCAAGTAAAAACAGGCTCCTTCCCAGGTCTCTCTAGAAGGTTATTAGAGGATTTCCTTGCAAGGAACTACCTATTCTCCTCCAGCCCCATCCGAATCACTCTCGTTGCTGCTGAACTCGGGTCAGGCGCCTGCATGTTCCAGAGGGACAAGCGCAAAGTCTGACCAGGAGGAAATAGCACCCGGTCCAAAGTGATTTTGGGATGTTGCTGACTTACTTTGACAGAAACCTGGGGAGTATGAGTAGGAATAGAATTTGCGAGCATGTTAGACTAAGGAGGACAGCAGATAACGCTGGGTCAAAGTAAATGTGTAGATGTGGGTGTACTTACGAGGATTCTGGATTCAGTGGTTCGCTCCTGAAGCCGGAAGGGGCCCTGTGTACTTGCTAGCTGATCATCCTTGGCCTCAGTGGTGGCCCTCGTTTAATCAGGTTCGGATAACAGAGTGTTCCTTGTATAACGTAAGGGAAGAAATCCAATGGCTTAGGGATAGAAGGATGTGGGAGTGACTTTGTCGTGAATGATAGGGACAACCACTCCTCCCGACCCCCTTCCGTGCCCTCTAAAGGTCTGGCAGACGCTGTGCTCAGGAGGGCACTGAGGCATACATTGCTGAGAAAGCACCTGCCTGCTCGCAGCTCTGCGTGGCTGCTCTCAGTGGGCCACGTGCAATGGTGGAGGTGTCACAGGGACACACCAGATGGCAGCTATCAGTGGGGATGAGGACGAGTGACAGCATTTATCCCTCTAAGACAAGAATGGGCCTACTTATCATATTTTCCAGAGGAAAGGAAGTGGTGATCCAAATGTCTCAGGAAATCTTTTGCATGGTGAATGCATCATGGTGTCCTTAGAACCAAAATGTGATTGGATCTCTATAACGGAGGAAGATCTGGTGGCCAGAAACCACCACGTGACTCTCCACAGCCTCTTGTCTAACGTTTTAAAAACAGAGATCAGGTAATACATGGAATTTTGACTCAAGTTCAAATTGCAGTGGACCCAGTAGGTCGGCCGATCCTGAACTCCTCAGCAACTGGAAGGATTCATGGAGAGGTAAGACCCAAGTGAAACCCTCTATAACTTCTGTCTAAACCAGGGGAGCAATTTTGATGAATTGCAGAGATTAGTGTCACCCTGGAAGATGAGAAAGATGTGGGGGTGAGGAATCCAATCACGTCTCCCTTTAACTTGCCTGTTTGGGCCCTATGGGGGCAGATGGTTCTTGGAGAATGACCGTGGATTACTAAAAACCTATTCAGGGGGTGACTTTGATTATAGCTGCTGTTCCAGACATAGGAACTTTGCTTGAGCCCGTCAGCAGCCCCCTGATACCACATATGCAGCTATCGACCTGGTAGATGCTTTATTTTTTTCTAGAGCAATCCACAAGGACTATAAGAAGCAGCGTGCTTTTACTGACCCAACAGTACACGTTCACAGTCTTGCCCCAAGTCGATGTCACACCCTTGCTTTTTGCCACAATATAGTCTTCCGAGATTCTTGGCCATCTTTTCATTGTACCGAGCATCACAGTGGTTCACGATGCTGTTGACATTAGACTGTTTGGACCCAATGAACAAAATGTAGCAAGTACATTGAATGCTTTATTTAGTAAGTCAAATGTGAATCCTAATCTTGGTTCTAATTTCTGTATGAGTATGAGTACAGGCAGGAGACAGAAATCATGCCAGTTATTTTAACAATGAAAATTTTATTTGTTAACTAGGTATTGAGGGATTGAAATGCAAAGAGAGAACATTAAGGCAGGGATGGAAAAATGCTGTTCATAGGTAGGCTATCCAACTTTGTAAATAAGGTTTTATTGGCACACGGCCATGCCCATTTGTCCACATATTGTCTACGGCTGCTTTCGCACTATAAGGGCTGAGCAGAGTGCTTGCAACAGAGAGGATAGCTTGCAAGCCTGAAGTATTTACTATGTGACCCTTAAAGAAAATATTCGCCCCCTTGTGCTCTACGGTGTCAGAGAGGTGGCAACTGCAGGAATCACCGTCCACCTTAGGACTGGGGAATTAGGTTATAAGGATGAAAACAGGAGCTTGAAAGACGGACCTTGCAGAACTGAAACCGTGGGGCTGCAAAGCATCCAGCACCGGCTGCTTGGTGCTGGTATGCCTGAAGGCACACAGGTGACACTGATGGGACAGTAAAACAGACCGGAAGAAGAAGCAAAGCAGTGACAGGGAGCACAAGGAAATGGCATAACCCTTCTTCCTCCTCCAGTCTTGATGGCTCCCTCTAGTGCCCCCCACCCGGCAAATCCCGGCAGGCCGCACCAGCAAAGCTAACCTGTGGTTTGCAGAGCCCGCCCCAGTATGGCCAAGCAGCACGCAGAGGGTAGGTTTTCAGATGAGAGACAGTAGTTCAAGAGCTGGTACAAGGATCAAGGCTTTCCTTTCCTATTCATCTCCAGGCAAATGAATTTAGATGGAAGACGGGGTACATATCAAATAGTCGATTGTAGGTTCTGTGGTTAAGACACGGTTTCCTCATCTGTAAGTGGTAATGAAAAATAGAGTAATAATAATAATAATAATAATAACACACCTGTTAATAATGGACATGTTTGGTTGTATTCGGTCCTGGTGCCCAACACAGAGCACGGCATGCCCGTGGCTGGCCGCTGCTGGTGGCCAGATCTGCCTGGATCGGTGTCTCCGTCTCTTAACCACACGGGCCAGCACCTGAGTGGGCTGTTTTCACCCGCACTCACTGTCACCATCAGATCTACTGTGTTATCCGGCCCACGTGACTCTCCCCCTCCCTAGTCACTGTCACAGACCCTGTTTCACTCGCTTCACAGACCTCGTCATTGTCTGAGCTAACCCAGGCTACAGGTTCCTTCCCTCGTCTGTCCTCTTGAAACACCTGAGGTTGGGGTCTTGTCTTCCTGGCTTCTGCTGTTCCCCGAGAGCGGAGGCCAGGGCCTGGCCTGCAGAAGGTTCCAAAAGAGGGGAACTGCTCTTAATCCTCAGCCACCCTGTTTGGTGGGTTTTGTTATTCCCAGTGACAGGTGAGAGGACTAAAGCCCAGAGGGGTTAATAACCAGCCTGATGTCACAAAGCAATGAACGCGCACAGCTGGGCTTCAAAGATCTCTCATCCCATGCCCCTGCTACAACGCCGAGCACCTCACTTTCCTGTCCCGCCTTCCGGGGGGCTCTCTTAGGTCACTTTGCTGCCAGTTCACAGAGGGCCAGTCCCAACTCATGTGGCATAGGAGTTTGCTCGAGACAGAAGTCTACTGTCCTCTTTATTTTGATAATGGAATGAAAGACATAAATCCAGCATTCTGTGTGTGGCCAGTTGTCCTATTTCTTTTTTTCCTAGGAAACAAATTTATGGGGCATCCACGCTTAGGGGTGATTATTCTCCAATAGTTTATAGTATCAAGGCTCCTTTATCCCCCTCCCCCCATAAATCTAATTTATATGGACTGGTAGATGAAGCGGTGCATTTCCTGGTGTCAGAAGCTGTGAATCATTCACAGTGCTTTTAGAAACTTGTGGAGATTAAGGTTTTGCATAATGCAAATGGGGGAGAGAAGATGTTTGCTCTGCCTGTGGATGCAATTAGAGCAATGATCACCGGGAGAAATTCATTTTCCCGGGACAGAGAAAGGTCTGCTTGGTATGCAAAAGAGCAGAGTTATTTGCAACACAGGAGCCTGGAACCTGTGGTTAGCAAAGCACCCAGTGACTGTTTGATTTGCAGCTTTAAAGAATCTAAAGATGAATAAAACATTGAATAAATTTTCAAAGAACCGTTGTCAGACAGCGTAAGATCTAAGCATTTGCGGGGGGAACAAAAAGCAAGACTATACCTGTGATATTCCAGCTCCAGACCCTGGGAAATCCTTTATGCTACCTGGAATTTTCTTCCACCAGCTTTATGCCTCTCCTATTCCCGGAAGTCCCAACTCAAGCCCCGTCTTCCAGGAAGTCCTCTCTGCTGACCCCAGCCCACATACCCCAGTTCCCTCGACCTCCAGTTCACTCATTCATTCAGCAAGGATTTCTGACCACCTACTGTGTGCAGGTGCTCACTGTTCTAGACCAGCCAGAAAAACAGACAAAAGTCTCTGCCCTCTTGAAGCTGATGTTCTAGGCGGGCGTGAGAGACGATAAAGGAAACAGAGAAGTTATTCCTGTAGGAGACAATGTGAAGCGCTGTGGAGAAAAGAAAGCCAGAGTGGGGGTGGGGGTGGCTTGCCGTTTTAGACGAGCTGGTCAGAGAGGGCCTGAGGTGACGACGTTTCTACAGCATCTGCGGGAGGCGAGCGGCGAGACCGGACACGTACGTGGGGAAGGGTGCCAGGGGCAGGAAGAGCACGCGTGGCTGGACAGGTCTGAAGAGGGGGAGAATGTGGGCCAGGAGTCCAGACCAGGAGCAGGGCCAAGGTCATACGAAGCCCATCATCCATCCGTTCCTTCATCCGCCTGATCTATTCATTCCTTCAACCCTGACTGTGGGCTGGGACGTGCTCGTCTCGACCCGGGAATCCAGCCCTGGACCCAACGGGTGAGGTGCCTTCTCTGATGTGACTCACATTCTGGTGGGAAAATGGAGAATAAGCAAATAAACAAATAATTTCAGAGAGTGATCAGGAGACAAAGGAGAGTGACAAACAGGAGGGGGGCAGGGAGATCCAACCACCACCGGTTTCCAGGAGAGTGCAGGGCTGCGAGGACACCAGGGAGCAAGCTCTCCGACCGGGCTGGGCCCCTCCAGCCCCTGCCCCCAGGACCAGCATCAGTCCTCGAGCTACCTCCACGTGAGGGCCGCTGTCATCCCTGCAGCTGAGTGGGAGCCCCCCCCCCCGCATTTGTGGAAGGGACAAGGGGACAGGGTGGGTGAGTCCCCCTCCTGCTGCGTCGGGCTCTCGGGGCGCACAGAGGAGGCCGGGCCCTGTGCGGGGAGGGGGGCCCTCCCTCAGAGGCTGTCTCTTCTCGGTCCGGAGGCCACACCCGACTCTGCTCTTCACCACGGGGCTGGGAGTCACTTTAAAACGGAAGGCCCTGCTCCCACTCACCAGGCCGCTGGTCCTGCCAGCTCGGGCTCCCTTCGCTGTGGCCTCAGAAGGCTTGGGGGACGGAGCAAACGGCTGTGACTCGTCGGGCCGAGGACGGGCAGGGCCGGGAGGGACCGAGGCCGCAGGGGAGGCGCTGACCGGAGGCTCTGTGTCCGGGGGCTGCTCCGGGCGCCGGGGCGGGGGGGGGGGTGGACGTGGCCTTGAGTCCACACTGCCCGGACAGGCCAGCTTGGTGGACGTCTGTCGGGCTGTCTGCCCCATTTTCACGTGACACGGGGGAGGGGGCTGCCATCTGCTCCGGAAAACACCGCGTCCAGAGCCACGTGTCCCACGACAAGGGTGGAGAGGCTGGTGGGGCCGAAGGGTCAAGGGGAAGGAAACTAGCAGGAGGTGCTGTCAGGCCGGCTCACGTGCAGGGGGCTCTGCAGGGCCGCGCGGTTCTGGGCTGTGTCGCCATCTGGGCCCATTTCCGTCCGAGGGGGTCGGGGTTCAGTCCAGCTCAGAGGAACCCCCCACCCCCCACCCCCGCCAGGGGCCGGGCTGTCCCGATGCTGCCGGTGCTCGGGGCTCGGCCCTGCTCAGCGACCAGCTGCGGCTGCCTCGGGAACCAGCTCCCCGTCTGGCTCTGAGCTCGGCCCTGCAGGCCGTCCTGCCTCAGTTGCTCAGAGGCCCGAGGGTTGGGGATGGTCCCCGGGCCACACCTGGTCAGCGGCCAGCAGGTGGCCCCCTGGGGGGCTCCCTCCAGCTCCGACCCTCCTGGTCGGGAGCCGTGGACTCCCGACCAGAGGGGCTCAGGATGCGGGTGCAAGCAGCAAGCAGGCGGGGAGGGGGACCCCCGCCATTGTCTGGCAGTGCCGCCATACACTTGAATTTCCAGAAGGAAGGGTCCGTGCTCCTCTCTCTCTGCAGGGACTCTGGACAGTGGAGCGGTCCCCTGAGTCAGGACAGCCTCTGTCCCGCTGCCGACACCTCCCACAGCCCAAATCCCGGTGCTGGCCTCGAAGCGATTCCTTTCCTTGTTTCAGTGGAAACTCGGTGACAAATACGTGTCTGAACAGCAGCCCCCGTGGCATGGAACCCACAGGAGCATCGGCAGGGGTGTGACTGGTGACCGGCGGGCAGGTCACCCAGACACAGCAGGGAGAAGGGCGGGAGCGCTCTCGCTGGCCGCCACAGGGCAGCCCCGGATGGACCCCCAGGCCCGGCCATTCCTGCCGAGCTGTCTGCACTTCTCGCCCCTGCGCACCCGCCCCTGCTCACTCAGAGGGAATGCACAGATATTCTGTTTGTAATTAAAAAGTAATTTAATTATCCGCTGAAGACGAGGTTCCAGAATTAATATTGCAATGAAATCTAGCTGTGCCATGCAACATCTCTTCTCCCGCTTGTTAGAGAATCAGGAGGTTGGAGGGAGAGAAGGCTCCCGGAGGAAGTGTGAGGGTCCTTCTTTGGTAGATGCCGCAGCAGCCCAGTGCTGGGCTGGGGAAGGGAAGACACAGCCCAGGACCCCCCCAGACCCGAGCACCTGCAGGGTTTGGGGGAGACTGGGGGAACAGAGTCACCGTCAGACCGTGGGGGTTGGACTGACTCTGCCACTCAGCAGCTGTGTGGCCCTGGGCGAGTTACTGAATCTGAGTCTCATGTTCCTCACATGGAAAACGGGGAAGACCATGGTCTCTCTCTCATTGACTCGTTGGGCGGATTCCTCAAGCTCCTTGAGATCTGGACTCAT